>CM035109.1:52152336-52154836 GCA_020205505.1 Panax japonicus
GGGTTATAGCTAGTATATATATATATATATATATATATATACGGGGAGGATCTAAAGCGGACCAAAAGAACGGACCAAGGAGCGGACCAAGGCAAAAACACGCGGATTTCAGGGTCTGGGTCGGAAAAACACACGGGTTGACCCTGAAACCCGCGTGTTTTTGCCTTGGTCCGCTCCTTGGTCCGTTCTTTTGGTCCGATTTCGATCCTCCCCGTATATATATATATATATATATATATATATATATATATATATATATATATATATATAGAATCAGGATCCTGTCCGGGAGTCCGGACAGGTCCTAAAATGCGGACCAAATTTTTTTTTTTTTTTGCTTTTTTTTTTGAAACAACTAAAAAAAATAAAATTTATAGAACTGAAATTTTTTCATAATACAGTGTTTTGGGTGTGTTTTTAATACCTATACCAACCAATGTATGTACAGTCTGCCCAGATTGTACAGAAATGTTTTGGTATAGGCATCCAAAACACACCCAAAACACTGTATTATGGAAAAATTTCAGTTCCATAAAATTTTTTTTTTTTAGTTGTTTCAAAAAAAAAAGCAAAAAAAAAAAAAAAGGTCCGCATTTTGTTAAAATCCGGAATTCCGGACCTGATCCGGACTCTATATATATATATATATATATTATAAAACATGAGCCCATATAGTTATTAGAGCCTAGTTCCTAGGATTTGTTTTTATTTTTTCTTTTATCTAGATTTATTATATGTTTTTTTTGTCAATTAGATGACAGATGTTATATTGTGTTTACAAATATTTCCAAATATTTACTTATTTTTATTCTAACAACACTTACAAAATACTTTTAAATATTTTTTTTATATTTGAATTAGCCTGAACATGATAACCTTGTAGACAATTTATTTTTTAAAGATCATTTATAAGAGACTATATAATCCCACTAAGAAAAGTAAAATTAAATAGTACCCTTTTGAGTTTTCAAATAACCTAAATAATAATAAAATAAAAATAACTTACAGACATGTCATCTTTGAAGCAATACAAGAATTAAATAATACTTAAAAATATTAAATTAATATAAATAAATTGAAATGGATCAACTCATGCAACAAAATTATAGACGGACGTAATATTTGTATCCATGCAAAATAAGTTAGGGACCGAAGAATAACGTCCTTCGATTAAAACCCAGTTTTCAGAAATGTAAATGTTTGTGAAATTTAGCTATTGATTATTATTATTATTATTAACTTCTACTTTATAAAACGGAAGTAATTTTGAGCGATTATTAATTGAAACAATTCGGATCAAATCTCGAGTTCGGAAAAAATCTCTGGTTAAATTTTAAGTCAAATCACTGGGCTAATAGTGTCTTCTTGGGTCATTATAGTCCACCACAGACTCACCCAAAAGGTCATAATTGAAGATATTATTGTTAGAAACTTGATTTCTTAACTACAGACAAAATTTTCCTATATCTTTCTATGTGCTTTCTTGTCCCCACTTCCTACAACTAGAACGGATGACCCGAGCTTTCGAGAGTCGGCTTTGATACCATAAAAATAATTCTGGTCAAATCCCGAATCCAGAACAAATATTGGGTCAAATCTCAAATCCGAATCGAATCAAATCTATCCAAATAAAGCTTTAAATCACTGGTCCAATAATATATTCTTGGATTATCTCATCCCACCACAGATTCACCCAAAATGTCATGATTGAAAATACTATTGATAATAGCTTAATTTCTTTAGTACAAACAAATTTTTTCCATATCTTTCGTTACGAGACATGTGTTACATTAGTGGTGTGATATATTCAGTTTTTAGAGAACAAAATTAAACATAGAGATACAATACATTTTTTTCTCCATTATTCTCACGAATTACTCCCATTCACCCACTTATATTTTTCTTAATTATCTTAAGTTTCTCTTACTACTTATTATTAATTTTATTATTTACTTTTATTAATGTTTAAAAAAAATTAACAACACGCAAGTGTCAAGTGTGTGTTCTGTATATTTGTAATACTCCTAAAAAGGGAAAGTAGGAAGCTAAAAGTAGTCCACTAAGTTTTGATCAAAGTGGTCCACTAGTTAGTCCTCCAAATTTACAAGTTTTGGGCATTTGAGATTAACGAGCCTATCTAAGCAATTCAATTAAATGTTTCATTGGATTTGAACTAATGTTCTCATGTTCCTATTCACTCCCGATCGAATGATGTTTGACTATGTTTTATCACTATATATATATATTAGCTGGGTTCCATGCCTCCGGCACTGTATGAACAGTAAGATTTATCTCAAAATTTGGACGGCCCATATAATTTATTGAGTGAGCGGGAAATTCAAAATCATTTGTATTTTATTAGATAGATAAATAGATGTATTTTATTAGATAAATGTATGGACAGTGGGATTTATCCCAAACTTTGGACGGCCCAGATGATTTATTGAGTGAGCGGAAAATTCAAAATCATTTGTATTTTATTAGATAGATGGAAAAAATG
>CM035109.1:52159836-52323972 GCA_020205505.1 Panax japonicus
ATGTGTAAAATAAAATTAAAAATATCTACGTCATAGCTGCCACATAGGCAGTCATAAATTCAGTGGTCAATTTTATATTTTACCCATATTTTATACGTGGGGATATTTTAGTACATTCATTTATTTATTTATGTACTAACCTAGGTCCACTTAAATACCCACTTTTGCATTTATCATATTCACAGCCGCTCACAAAAAACCACCAGCAGCTGCTTCTCTGTCAAAATGAGTATATGAAATCTCATGATTTCACCCCTAAAACAATATCATTATGCCAAATGCCGATTCTCACTTTGTTCATTGTAATGCTCCGATTGTCATTCATTTGGGCGATAAAGATAAGCAATCAGTTCGTTGTTGCTTTTGTCAAATTAGAGAAATCTTATTTCCCTGTTTAAATCGGTCCTCTCTTTTTCTTGTCCATGAATTCCTACTTAAATTATTTTTCAATTCTGCTTATTTTGTTTATCTAGACTCGTCAAATCGGCGATCATTAACCAAAATAGGTAGATGGGCTAGGTATAAATTAATAAATTAATGTGTTAACGCCAAGATCATTTCCCACGTCCCAATCACGTAAGACGCCCTGATCCTGCACAGTAAACACGATAAACACCTCAAGCTTGACGGCGGTTCCGTCGGGGGATAGCTCAGGCGTGAGAATTAGTAGGTGTTCACAAGGTTAACAATGGAGGAATATAATGTCTAGTGTATTGAGAGATATGATAATGCTTGATCGTGTGTATGGGTGAGAGAATATGAATATATTGAAAGGTATGAGAATGTACTTGTTGGAGAAAGCTTCCTCGCCAAGATATACCGTCCCTGCCTGAATTACCGTGCCAACCACTACTGTCTGACACTTCCCTGACCTGATGGGTTCAGACGACTGCATAGGGTTTATCTACTGCTTTTGGTCACTGTTTTATCCCGCCGGCCGACTATGATCCCATCCACATTAATGCATGGCAGGAACTTTGGTCAACTATAATGCTTTTTCATCATCACAAGTCAAAGATAATAGATATTAAAATGTCTAATGGGTCAACATATAGATCCGACCCGGTCTTATAGGGTTAAGTAAAAGTGATACAATGATTGGGCTTTATCTGCCCTATGACTTAATCAAAACAGCCCAACAACTTAATCTAATAAAGAAGCCCAATTCGTCTGGCCCATAATAGGAAAAATATCATGACCCAACATTGCCCCCTAGTTTTTTATTAAACAGAATGTTTAATGGAAAAATATATGTGGTCCAAGATAATTTAATAAAGGCTCATGCTAGGAGATAATTAAAGTGTATAAGATGAAAGGAAGAATAAAAGGAAGCCCAACCCGGGAAGGCCCAATTTAATAGGTACATGAACCCGGAACCGGACCTTCACTATTCAAATTATGAATCATTACTATCATTTAATGAACCGGCCTTTGGGTAACAAGTAACCGCCAGTACAAAAGGCAACTTTACCAATTTTGACAACTTTACCTGTTCATTTGAAATTTGAGCGCCTTCTGAACTTTCTGCCCCTCTGCACTTTCTTCTTCCTTCTGTAAACCGTCAACAATGGCCTCTCAGAATCCTGACCCAAGCTCTCCCATACTTGTAACCCCACTAACCGTCGTTCCACCGAGCTCTGTGAGTGCTCGCGAAGGATCATCAACTTCAAACCCAAAGGGGGTGAAGTCCAACAAGAATGTTCCTCTGTCAAACCCTAAGTCTCCCTCTGAATACTATAGGAGTACAGAAAGATTCTCACATGCCAATACCCCCTCTATCATCACAGAGGAGGAACTGAAGAAGATCCGGACTCGGTACCACATTCCGGACACTCACGATACCAGGGTTCCAAGGTCCGGTGAAAAGATGTTCCAACGGCCAGAGGGTTGGACAGCCGTTCCCGTGACTCTGCTGGAGAAGGGGGTTCGCTTCCCCTTACATATCTTCATAGTGACCTTACTAGGGTTTCTGGGGGTTGGGTTCGCTCAACTAGTTCCGAACTCCTACATCCATATCCTAGCTTTCGTGGCCTTCTGTCACGAGTTGGGTGTAGAACCATCCTTGGACTTCTTCTTCACTGTATACAAGATAATTCAATCCAGGGAGAAGGGGTTCAAGGCTATCAGTAAGCATTCTCCGAAGTCAGGAGAAAAATTTGAGAGACGTTCACTGGTAAACACCCCTTCTAGCAACAGGGGGTGGCACGAGAAATGGTTCTTCGTCAAAGGTCCTGAAATATCTTCCCTCCCTGATTGGGCTACTGATGAGAAGATCTCTGCTGACTTCGGAGACATTTCCGAAGAAAGGGAAGCTGAAATGATGGAATTTTTTGATAATTTCCCCAAGGAGGAGTGGAAATACGGACTTCTCTCGAAACAATCATGGTTATATGACCATAAATGTAAGTATAGGATCATTTTTTAAGTATACGAATTTTTTGAAAATGCTTTTATAATATCGATTCTAACAAAGTTGTATTGGTTATGCAGTATCTTTGATCAAACCGAGCTCTTTAGAGACAAAAGAGCTCGAAGATTTTTTGTCTGGGAGGCCTTCAGAAACTGTTGAAACACTGGCAGCAGAAGATACTCCCGAAGCCGAACCAGTCCCAGAAACACATACAGACGAGTTCGGAACTAACGAACCTGAAGCTGATGAGGCTCCAGTGCCAGAAGAGAATCTCCATCCTCGCCAGAAGAGGAGGGCAGTCAGAAAACCCCGATCAACACCCATTCCAACTCCTCCTAAAACCACTGCAGCAGATGAGCCAACAACTAAATCCGTACCTCGAAGAGGCGACTTGTTAGATCGTCCTGATCGAAGAGACGTCCTTCGAATGAAAAAATTAAAGAGTAAGATAACACCTCTAACGGCCGAAGATCTCAGAATACCCCCATCTTCGATCATTCCCCCCTTCATACCTCCAGTAGAAATACAGATTTCCGAAGAGGGTGATCACGATGATGCTGTCCCAACTCTATCTAGGAAGAGGAAAAGAACGCCTGACACTCACCCAAGTTCAGCATCTGCCGCTCCTGCTCAAATACCCAGTCCGGGTAAATCTTCAACTCCTGAAATCATATACGCTGATCCTGAACCTAGTCCTGTTGATCAAACAGTTCTTTCTCCAGAAAGGCCAAAATCTTCACCACAACGACCCGGTCCATCAGGTCAAAGTTATCATGCCGAAGCCATAGGGTCCCCGACTATGTGGCCTAGGTTTAATGCTAACTTTCCTTTCGACCTCTTTGGAGCTTTTGTGAGGAATTCGGACGATCATCGGTTCAGTGATCACACGGATGGAAATTTGCTTGATGAGGGAATGAGTTATCTAGCCAAGGTAAATGGTCATCTCTGCATTTCTTTATATTTCTTAATTGGGTATCTGGACACTGACTTGAATGATGTTTGTATATTATACAGGCTAATGCTGTCTTCGGACGTTTACGTCCAAGGCACATAAATGGAGAGGCCGAGGAAGATTTCATGCGACAGGAAATTAACATGCTGAGATCGACCTTGGCCCGAGAAAGAGAAGACAAAGAAAATGCTCTTCATACCAACGATGGCCTCCAACGAGATCTTGATCGGGCCAACATGGATTTAAAGACGTCTGACGATGAGCTACGGGCCACAAGAGATAACTTAGCCACTTTGGAGGCCAGCCAACATACCTTAACCGAGATGAACACCGGTCTGGTTGAAGAAAATCTATTGCTGAAGGCCAAAAATGAAGAATTTTCCTCAGCCAATCGAAGTCTGGCTATACAACTTGGCGAAGCTCAATCAAAGGCCAAAGATGAAGAACGAAAACATAAACATAAACGTCACAAGCTTCATCAAAGAATAAAGGATCTGGAAGGAAGAGGCCCACTTTTAACTGAAGAGTTGAAAAAGCAGATCCAGGAGGAATACAGGGATTCAGACGAGCTCAATGTGGACATCATGAAGGTTTATGCAGAAGGCTATGAAGACTGCCGAGAACGAGGCAAAGAAAAGTTGTCTGCTGCCCAACTGGATCCTGCCTTACTCAATTCTGACGGCGAAGGCGGTGCTTAAATGCCTTCCTTGTCCAGACTTATGTTTATGTTTAAATTATTTGTCTTTTGAAATATGTATGAAATTTTATTTATTGAGATTGTTAATGTTTCTTCATTGATGTATTTAGTTTTCCCGAGGGTGGATATGTGATTCTCTTAACTTGTCTTTGGTTAATTTCTTTTCAATAGTCCAATTAGCAAGATTGAACTTATGCAGTGAACCGGTTAAAACATATAATGATTAATGTATGAAAGGGAATGAATTATACCTTACGGACAGAATTTAACTTAACCGAAGTGAATGGACTAAACTCAATACTTAAATAAAATAAAGTAATACATACTTATCGATTCCGAAGTGCGAGATGGATCGTTTGTTTACCACTCGAAGTGAAACATTTATATAAGGACCGAGATATAAGGATCAAGATATAAGGACCAAGATATAAGGATCAATTGTGACCATTGATTTACCACCCTGATAAAATCAATATAGGATCCTTTGTCTACCACTCGGGGTAGACAAACAAATAGGCTGCCATCGAATGGCCAGCAAGTCCTACCATACCTCCTTACAACATAGTGACCAAAGGACAAATAGGACCAGGATCAATAGTGACCATTGATTTACCACCCTGATAAAATCAATATAGGATCCTTTGTCTACCACTCGGGGTAGACAAACAAATAGGCTGCCATCGAATGGCCAGCAAGTCCTACCATACCTCCTTACAACATAGTGACCAAAGGACAAATAGGACCAGGATCAATAGTGACCATTGATTTACCACCCTGATAAAATCAATATAGGATCCTTTGTCTACCACTCGGGGTAGACAAACAAATAGGCTGCCATCGAATGGCCAGCAAGTCCTACCATACCTCCTTACAACATAGTGACCAAAGGACAAATAGGACCAGGAACAATAGTGACCATTGATTTACCACCCTGATAAAATCAATATAGGATCCTTTGTCTACCACTCGGGGTAGACAAACAAATAGGCTGCCATCGAATGGCCAGCAAGTCCTACCATACCTCCTTACAACATAGTGACCAAAGGACAAATAGGACCAGGAACAATAGTGAAAAAGTGACTTTTTATTGATAATGAACAATAATATACAGACTTCCGATGACTTGACGGGATCTCTATTGGAAGTATTTCCGAAGTCTACCAGCATGCCATGTATTTTTGATCTCGGAACCATCCAATGATCTCAGTCGATAAGTACCTGGTTTCAACACTTCAATCACTTCGTACGGTCCTTCCCAATTTGGCATTAATTTTCCCGTGTTTTGAGGTGTAGAAGCTTCGGCTTCTCTAAGGACGAAGTCTCCAACCTCGAATCTGCGAAGCTTAACTCCCTTGTTATAGTGCTTAGCCACTCTTCGCTGATAAGCAGCTAATTTGAGTAGGGCAACCTCTCTGACCTCTTCCAATAGATCCAAATTGGCCTTCAAGCCTTCATCATTGTAGATCTCTTTATACTGGCTTACCTGAAGACTAGGAGATCCAATTTCGACGCGGACTAAAGCATCAGTACCATAGGCTAGTCGAAAAGGGGAATCTCCAGTAGTGGTCCTTGGAGTAGTCCGGTAAGCCCATAACACGCTGAGTAGTTCTTCTGGCCATCTTCCTTTAGCTTCATCCAGCCTGCGCTTGATCCCATTCAGCAGCGTCCTATTGGTCACCTCAACTTGCCCATTTGACTGAGGGTGAGCCACCGAAGTCTTCTTATGCTGAATTCCCAGCTCCTTCAAAAATGCCTCGAACTTTGATCCCACAAACTGGCGTCCGTTGTCCGATATCAAAATTCTGGGGATTCCGAAGCGAAACACTACGGATTCTTTTACGAACTTTAGGCATTCTTGTTCCGTTATTGACCGAAGTGGCTTCGCTTCTACCCACTTGGTCATGTAATCAATGGCAACTATGACAAAGCTAACCTGCCCTTTAGCTTTAGGCAACGAACCCAATATATCTACCCCCCAGACAGCGAAAGGTATAGGAGATAAAATCGAGTATAACTCTTCAGGTGGCTGATGTGGGATTGGGCTATTAAGTTGGCATTTTTCGCATTTCTTGACATACTCCGTTGCTTCTTTAAAAATCGTAGGCCAGTAGTATCCTTGTCGAAGCACTTTGTAAGCTAGAGACTTAGCAGCCATATGATCTCCGCAAATACCCTCGTGAACTTCCCGAAGAGCATATTCCGCTTCGGACGGGACCAGACATTTCAACAAAGGGGATGAAAAGGCCAATCGATATAAATCTCCATCAATGAGGACAAAATTGGCACTTTAGTACTTGATCGTTTTTGCCAGCATTTGATCCGAGGGTAGGACGCCATCTGCCAAATACTCGATGTAGGGGGTCATCCAACAGTTAGATCGCTCGATACACATTACTGTCTGATGAAGAACGCTCGGTTGCTGCAAAATCTCCAAGTAAACTGATCCATTGAAAACATCAATATCCGTAGCAGCCAATTTAGACAGTGCATCGGCGGTAGTATTGTCACTTCGCTCTATGGCTTGAAATTCATAGGAAGCGAAATACTGAAGTCGGTCTTTTAACTCCGCCAAATATTTAATCATTCGAGTTCCACGAGCCTCATAATCTCCGGACAGCTGCTTGACGACCAACTGTGAGTCACTGTAAATGATGAGTTTTTGAACCTCTAGACTCCTGGCCAATCGAACCCCTGCCAATACGGCCTCGTACTCAGCTTCGTTGTTTGTTGCTTTAAACCCGAATCTGATGGCTTGCTGAACTTTAAATCCGTCTGGGCTTGTTAAGATGATTCCGGCCCCACTAACAGTCAAAGTGGAAGAACCATCCACATATAGAGTCCAGGCATTCTGTCTTTGTTGAAGGACCACAACTGTTCGATCAGAAGATTCAGGTTCTGGCAATTCTACATCGGCTTCGGTGAACGTACATTCAACAATAAAATCGACTAAGGCCTGACCTTTGATAGCTGTTCGGGGATGATATTCAATGAAAAACTGGGACAGCTCCATAGTCCACGCTGCTAACCTTCCGGAAACTTCGGGTCTTCCCATTACCTTCTTCAATGGCTGGTCCGTGTAGACGATCAGGAGCCGACCTTGAAAATATTGTCGAAGCTTTCTGCTGGCAATAATTAGAGCAAAGGCAAATTTCTCAATATTTGGATATCGGGTCTCAGCATCGCGTAAAACATGACTGACATAATAAACCGGGTGCTGTTTGCCACTGATTTCTCGAACTAACACCGCTCCAACCGCTAACGAACTTGCTGCAAGATACAGATATAAAGTTTCGGCTGGAACGGGCTTTACTAATAAAGGAGCAGAGGAAAGATACTCTTTTATGCCTTGGAAAGCATCCTCGCACTCCGAAGTCCATTGGAATGTCTTCGCATTTTTCGGCCCCTTCAACGTACCAAAGAAAGGAAGGCACCTTTCTGCAGACTTGGCGACGAATCTCCTCAAAGCTGCAATCCTACCAGTCAGACGTTGAACGTCCTTGAACGACTGAGGAGTCTTCATATCGAGAATGGCCTGGATCTTCTCTGGATTTGCCTCAATGCCCCTCTGACTGACCAAATAACCCAAAAGCTTTCCTGCACCGAGGCCAAAAGTACATTTCGCCGGATTAAGCCTCAGTTGACGATGGCGAACAGTTTGAAAGCACTCCTCTAGATCGTCCAAGTGTTTATGAACCTGCATGCTCTTTACAATCATATCATCGACGTAGACCTCCATGTTCCTCCTCAGCTGCCTGTCGAAGATGAAGTTCATCATTCTTTGATAAGTGGCTCCAGCATTTATAAGACCAAAAGTCATCTTCTTATAGGCATACACCGAACGGTGTGTAATGAATGCCGTCTTCGGGATGTCTTCCTTAAGCATGGATATTTGATGATAACCTGAAAAAGCATCCATAAAACTTAGTAAAGCATACCCCGAAGTAGCATCGATGAGTTGATCGATATGGGGCAGAGGATAAAAGTCTTTCGGGCAAGCTCTGTTGAGGTCTGTGTAGTCGATGCAAACCCGCCACTTTCCATTTTGCTTTTGCACCAAAACTACATTTGTCATCCATTCAGGATAATCAATCTCATAAATGAAATCGGCAGCTAACAACTTTGCAATTTCTTCATCAATAATCTTCTGTCGCTCAGGTGCAAAGATCCTCCTTTTTTGCCGAACTGGCTTCTTAGAAGGGTCCACATTCAAACTATGCTCAGCAATTTTACGGCTAACCCCAGGCATATCCTTCGGCTCCCATGCGAAAATATCAGCATAACATTGTAAGAGCTCTATAAGGTTTGTCCGAAGAGGTTCTGGTAGCCCCGAACCAATTTTTACGGTTTTGTCAGTCTTTTCGACAATCAACTCGACCTCTTCCGTACTTCCTTCAGGAATAACCATTGGTTCCGAACTACTTTCAGTAAAGGGCTCAATCTCAATCGCCATAGTCTGTTTTTGTTTGCTGACCCCCACTCCAGAGGAAATAACGGCATTTCGATAACACCGACGAGCCAGATCCAAGTCCCCAGCCACCTCTCCAACTCCATGTGCCGTGGGGAATTTGATCTTAAAATGAGGAATGGAAGTCACCGCTTGGAGAGCAGTCAAGGTAGGTCTTCCCAATATGGCATTGTAAGCAGAATCTACGTGCACAACGTAAAATTTGCACATTATTTCTGTCTGCTGAGGTGCCGTACCGAAGATAACCGGAAGCTCGATTGTGCCTGCAACTTTAACTGGATCGTTGCTGAAACCATACAACGGAGCCTCCTGTCCGACTTCCATCTTCTGCCCATCGAGATGCATCCTTTGATAAGCATGGGCGTATAAAATATCTACAGAGGACCCATTGTCTACCATCATACGCTTCATATCTACTGAACCCACTTGTGCCGTGATCACTAAAGCCCCTTCATGAGGATCAATGGGTTCTGAAGGATAATCAGCATCAGTGAAGGATATGACGGTTCCTGGAAATGGCCTATCAATTTTTGGGGGAGCATCCGTTACAGTCATGACCGAATCCAAGTAAGCCCTTCTCTTCTTTCCTATCAACTTCCCCCCAGATCCACCAGTTATAACATCAACAACATGCCTGGGAGGCGGTACCGGAACCGTGGGAACCGTTTGGACAGTACGGTTAACATTTGATTGGTTATTCACGGCCACATACTGTACCAATAAGCCATCGTTAATTTTCCTTTCTACGAAATCTTTTAAATTACAACACTCGTTAGTATCATGGCCTGCAGCTTGGTGATACCCACAATACTTACGAGGATTACCCTGTCCTGTTCGGTAATTATCACGGGGTGGTTCGAAGAAAGGCTGATTTCGGATCTGGTCCAGAATTATTGATCTATCAGTGTTTAACTTGGTATAGATCTTATTCACCTTTGGGGCTGCAACAGGGGGGCGACTGTTTCCCGGTCGCCAAGAATTATTATTCTTCTTCGAATTGCCTTCCGATCTGTCATTATACCCCCCTGTCCTTCTCTGATCAACTTCAACTTTAGGAGCTACAGTCTCTTTCAATTGATCCGAGAGAGGATGTTTAAGGCTGTTCATGGCTTCTTCCACGACGATGTAGCCTTCTGCCTTATCAAAGGCTTCGGCCAAACTCTTCGGATGGTGGAACATCAATTTTTTCACCAACTTCTCGGATTTAACCAGATCCAGTCCATTCTGGAACAATCCCACCGCCTGGAGATCATTAAGGTCGGATACTTGCCCGACTGCTTCTCGGAACCTCTTAACATATTGTCCCAAGGATTCACTGGTATACTGTCGGACCTGTGCCAGAGAACCTGTGGGCTTTCCCCTTCTTCAGTTACTTCCAAAACGGGCATGGAACTTATCACAAAGTTCGGTCCACGAGGATATTGAATCTGAAGGTAGAGTCCCTAACCACTGTTTGGCATCTTTCCTCAATATTGTAACAAAAGTATGGCACTTGGCAGCATCGGTAAAGTCATAATAGTCCATCAGACGATCGAATGCCTGACTATGGTCATAAGGATCTCCTGTCCCATCGTAACTTTCCATACGAGGAAGTTTTTTAGTAATATCCGCCTTTTCCTTGAGGATATCCAAAGAAAAAGGGGACGCCTTCTTTCCCGGAGCGTCTTTCATCTGCTGGACCTCAGTCAATTGCTTACGGAGCTCTTTCAACTCCCTCACCAGAAAATCAACGCCTTCAGGCTGTGGGGAGACTTCCTTCTCAGGCTCAACATTCTGTCTTTGAGAAGATCGACCTACCCCCGTCGATCTTAATGCCCTAAGGGGACTTCTCGATCTACTCCTATGTACAATTCTGTCTTTATTGTGAGAATGGTCCTGATGATAATCTCTCGCTTCAATCTCGGGAATGACCTCCCTCGATCTACTTCTTCGTCTATCATTGTCTCGACGCCGAGAACCAACGACCATCAATGCCTTTTTCGAGGCTACAGGGGTTCTGCTCCTCGACTTTCTCCTACTTCGGGAACGCTCTCTAGAAATATGTGCAGAATGCTCAGGCTCCTTGCCGTCTCGCCGCGGTTCCTCCTTGTGCCTACTTCGTCTTTCGGACCGGATTTGGCTGGACGCTTCGTCCCTCAATTCTGCCACCCGAAGCATCTGCTCGGCTATATCCTCTCTCTGCTTCAGTAGAACCTCCAAAGCTTTATCCGCTTCGTCCGCCATCTTCGTCAACTTGGCGGTTTTATCATCTTGACCACTTCTATGATACGTTCTGGTCGGAGAGCGTTCCGTCTGTCTTTGATCATGATCTCGCTCTTTATCCGAACCAAAAACTAATCTTCGTCTGGCTCCATCGTGGATCTTCGGATGGAGATCTGCTGAATTATGCTTAGAAGCCGTGCTCTCGTGAGCACTTTTAGAAGGACCCAAACGATCCTTAACCGAAATACGGGGCAGTGAAGAACTAACAGCCATCGCCTGCCCTTCTGGTGTACCCTCCCTACTCCTCATCATCTTCCGAAGCAGGTTAAATAATTGTGATTGAAAATTTCAATGACACTAGAACTCACCCCTCCTTCTAGCGCCAATGTTAACGCCAAGATCCTTTCCCACGTCCCAATCACGTAAGACGCCCTGATCCTGCACAGTAAACACGATAAACACCTCAAGCTTGACGGCGGTTCCGTCGGGGGATAGCTCAGGCGTGAGAATTAGTAGGTGTTCACAAGGTTAACAATGGAGGAATATAATGTCTAGTGTATTGAGAGATATGATAATGCTTGATCGTGTGTATGGGTGAGAGAATATGAATATATTGAAAGGTATGAGAATGTACCTGTTGGAGAAAGCTTCCTCGCCAAGATATACCGTCCCTGCCTGAATTACCGTGCCAACCACTACTGTCTGACACTTCCCTGACCTGATGGGTTCTAACGACTGCATAGGGTTTATCTACTGCTTTTGGTCACTGTTTTATCCCGCCGGCCGACTATGATCCCATCCACATTAATGCATGGCAGGAACTTTGGTCAACTATAATGCTTTTTCATCATCACAAGTCAAAGATAATAGATATTAAAATGTCTAATGGGTCAACATATAGATCCGACCCGGTCTTATAGGGTTAAGTAAAAGTGATACAATGATTGGGCTTTATCTGCCCTATGACTTAATCAAAACAGCCCAACAACTTAATCTAATAAAGAAGCCCAATTCGTCTGGCCCATAATAGGAAAAATATCATGACCCAACATAATGTTTATATAAATTCCTGTAAAATTTTATTAAAAAAAATTTTCCACTTGAATTTGATGTTAAAGTTAATTTTGCTTATGTTGTTCAAACTTCTTTTCTGTATGTTTTTCCTTCTTAATTAAATCCTTTACATTTACAAAAAGAGATATAAAGAGATATTCCTAGGGCAGCAGCTCATTTATATGCTTTAACATTAGTCTTATGCGTGCATAAAATAAACAGCAGACTCTATTTTTAATTTTAAAACAGAGAGGTGAAAAGAAGACTACCAGTGATAACCCACATCCATCAATATAGTATAAAAGAAGAGTCTTTTTCTAAGATGGGAGGATTATAATATTCTATTTAGTTCCTTTAAATTAGTATTAGCCAGTTACTTAGTATCTCAGGTGCAGTGTATATGAATAAGTTTGAATCAGAGTTTAACATAGATAAGCATGATGGAATAATGATTAATTATCATATTATATATTCTGTATTGTAATAACTTTCAAGAACACTTGCATCAATTTATTAAAAAATTTAATTTTAAGGAAGTTTTCTCTATTATTTGGCATCTGCAATTTAATAGTGCGGAGCCTAACAAATTAAATAAAAATTTGAATTTGGTTAATACGACGTCGTTTTCCAATTGATTAGCCATACTCTGCGTTCACAGTTTAATACTGCGGACGACCCTTATTTAGAAACGACGTCGTTTTTCAATTGACAATACTTGGCGTCCGCAAATTAATACTGCCGACAGACGAGAGACTTTTACAAAAAGGGGTATTTATAACTGTTAGAAATTGCACCTTATTTTATATTTTGGAGATTTAATTATTGTCAAGTTTGGGCTTGAATAAAACCCATTAGTGGACATAATTTAAGTAAATATAAAGATGTAATTTGTTTCCCTAATTGTGAAAAATAAGAGAGAACTTCATTTGATTTGTGCCTATAGTCAGACATTTAATAAGGTGTAAAGTTGTTTGATAAAACTATTATTTCTTGTATCATTTAATAAAAAAGACTACTTGTCACTTTATAAGTACAAGTGTATAGTCTTATTTTATTTTGGAACAAGAGATATTCTTGTGAGACTTTTGACATTCATTTTAATTATAAGTTTATTACTAATATGCAACTTACATCATTAGTAGTAATAAATATAATTAAAATAGAAATAAATAATAGTTTAATGGTGAAATTATTATAGATATATGTATGTATCTATATGTGTAGAGATAGATATACTACATATATGTATATTGAGAGAAGTCTTATATATATACATTTTAGATATAATAATTTTGCACCGTGAAAATCTCTCGTTCTTTTAGCTATTATTCTTACAAACAAATAACTACTACAAATACTACAAGAAATTAGGGACGTGGCGGAGGAAGTTTTGTGAATGAATTTTTCCTTCACATGAGGAGTTTTATAGCGAAGGAAAATAGAAGAAATAATTATTAGCGAAAGAAACATCCTTCACAATTTATATTTCTTTCCTCGCAAAATTGGGGCGATAGAAAGATTTTTGGAGCCAATTTATGATGAAAATTTGCAAGGAAAAAAATCTATCAATGAAGAATTATTACTCACTATATATTATTGTTCAGAGATTTTTTGTGAGAGATAAAATTAGTCGTTATTTTGTTCTAAATAATTTTTTTTTTGAATTAATTGTGGTGAATATAAATACCTTAAATTTTTTACAATAGTAAATTTAATTTTAATAACACTTTTTAAGTAACTTACAATATCAACTATTTATTTAATTTTAATAAACTATAAAGTAAATAATTTTACACTATGTTAAACTTTACAATTTCACCATAAATTAAAAGTTTATTTTTATGATCATAAATAAAGTTAAAGTTAAATAAAAATAAAATTAAATAATCCAAAAGACTTTAAATTTTATTTTAAATATATAATATTAATACAAAAAAGTCTTTTGGAGATTAATTTAAAGTAACTTTATTTTTTGCTATTGTATTTAACATTTAGTTAAATAACAATTTGGGAGGGCTTTAAGAAAGAATTTTGGATTATTTATTTTTATTTTTAATTAGTTCAAACCATAAGAAAAAAAAAACAACTTTATTTGAAGTACAGTACAGTGTGTGCGTGACTCGTGATAAAGGAAAGCAACTCAAGCAAGCGATATAGGGAAGCAAGCTAGCCAGATCAAGGGTTTCGCTTAATCCTTAGCCAAAATTGAAGTTTCAACAAGATAGATGCTAGCTAGGTCTCTACCAATTTGGTTTCCCCTCTCTTCCTTAGCCATAGTTTAGGCGGGAGAAAAAAAAAATTAGCGCCAAATTTTACCGCAATTAGCGAGATCGAGATTTGATTGTGTGAATAATGTTTCGTATGAGTAAAGGAATTATCATTAATCTCAAAATTTTACCCCAAACTTCATCTTTGCATCTTCAAATCTGCACCTTCTGTCCCAATTGCAGAAACCCTAACTTCGAAGACCCAAAAGTCAATTTGTTCAAAGGTATTTTTTCCAACAACTTTGTTCATCCGTATTCAATTAGTTGCTGTAATGATTCTAATATACACACACATGTATGTATGTGTGTATTTGTTTGTGTAAGAGACGCTATGAGAAGGTATTGCTATTAAAAAATTTCACCCTTTTAGACTTGTATGAATTTGTTCGAAGGTATGTTCTTGTCTCCAACTAAGTTATATAATAATTTGCTATTTTTTTTGTCTCAATAAAACAGTGAGTCATTTTCAGGCCTCCTCTGGATTGCACTATAAGTGTCACATTTCCCTCTTTTTCTCACCTCTTTATACATGTCCTGTCAAAATTGTATCAATGGGAAATACCTGAAGTCATCAATTTTTTTTAACTGTAGATGTAATAGTACTGCAAGTTTTGACATCTTTCTAGGGATTAATAAAAAATAAAGATGAAGATGAGATACTAAGAGTGGGATTAAAAATACTTGAGCTAAAATAGTTATTGAGAGTGAGTCGGTGATAATTATACACGTGTCTCGACTGTATTGGTCAATGCTCCATCCTTTTAAATGCCCAACTTGCTTGCTACCTCTTTTGGTGACTAAGGTCATTGTATTGATTTTTCTTTGGCTCATTATGAATTCTCTCAGTGTGTAATAAAATTCTTTGTTTTAGCTCTTCACAGTGTTTGTTCACCTGTTTGATGATGGAACTTTTATTTTGATTAATGACGAGCATTTTCTCCATTTAGCATCATTTATGAAGGCGGGTTTATTGAATCTGCATTCTTTTGTATTATCTTGTTGCAATTGGCTCAAATCATCTTTTTTTTTGTAGTTTTCTTGATTTAATATTGAGTTGGCCAAATAACTATGGACTTGGGGATGATTTGACTGTAATAATCCTGGGAACTGATGGTTTAACATAAACAATTGAAATTCTACCAAATGTCTCTCAAATCAAAGTTAGCCTATGCATGTTATGTAATTTTCTCTGAATGTTTTGATTCATTTATCATAATTATCATTACTACATGGAGCTACGAAAAGATTTATGATGTCTTGTAACTCTATGGTAGGAGTTGCAAATTTTGTAGTAAAATATATGATGAGTTATGATGTTCATAATTACCCGGCTGTTGTTTCTTCTCTAAATATTTATTGCTTTATTTCTTTTCTTCAATACTTGCTCAGGCTTGCTTTCGGTTTCGCGAAGGGGAAAATGAGAAAGTGAAGGAGGTCTTCCGTAACCATTATAAAAAACTTTATTTAAAATGGTTTAATATTGCAAGGCGCGAAGCTCATAAGAAGGCTCGTACAAACGAGATGTGTGACGCCTTGAAACCATATAATCCCAGTTGGCTTTCGCAACAAGTGTGGACAGAGATGATTGATGTGTGGAAGGAGCAAGCTTGGAAATCAAATAGTGCAGCGTCTAAAAAGAATCGAGCAAAATTGACAGTAGGTCACACTGGTGGTTCTACACCATTTTCCAAACATGTGATGGATTTGACAATAGCTAAAAAAGAGCTCCAACTTTGGTAGAGGTATTGTGTCACCCCCAAAATAGGTATACACAACCCATTTTGAGTCGTCAAATACATGATACATAATTCAATTACAAACTTATTTATACAACTGTCGTATAAAATACGCCAAAACGAAACTGAGAGTTTTAACACGAATATTGTCGTAGACAATATCCAAACTTAAATATATGATGAGTTATGATGTTTATTTTTGATTTTACTATGCTGCACTTTGAAGCACTATGCACACATATTGCAACACTATACATACTAAAATATAATATATTCTATTTTATATAAAAAATAACTTATATATATATATACTCTCTTTCCCACGCAACACACACACACACACACATATATATATAGAGAGAGAGTCCGGATCTTAAGTTCACCTCTTATCCAACTCACCCGAGCTCATCCATTTTTAGCGACGGATCCGACGACAGTTCGGTCATACAACCGTCGTCTATACTTTTAGCGACGGATAACATATAGCGTCGTTAAAAGTATAGATGGCGGTTGTATAACCGAACCGTCGTCGGGTCCGTAGCTAAAGGGGGGTGAACTTAAGATCTGGACCGTATATATATATATATAACTGAGGTAATTTGCTACCGATGATTTTGAAAAATATGTAAGTGGGAGTCCAAATAATACGCCAAACTTACAACAAATACTTCATAACATTTCTCTTTATTTATCTCAATTCACTTGACTTTACAAAATATATTTTTAATAACATTTATTCATCATTAATATTATAACTCGCAATATTAACAACCAGATTATTCCTAAGAAAGAGGGGCTTTTCGATAAGGACTTTTCCTTATTGGCGCACAATTAAGTGACCAAACTCATTTTCTCGACAGAACTTTCTAGACATTGTCAATAGTGCAAATAATAATATGAATAACTTTGTCGTCTCAATTATTGATTTAATAATATAAAATATTATGACAATAATTGAATTAATAACGTGAGATATTTTGCAGCAATTACTATGGTAATAATTGAATAAAACTGAGTGAGTTCTCACGTAAGCATCAATAATCAAAGATATTGTACAATACCGTGTGCTACTATGCAACTATGCGTATTAATATATTTTTATCACCGGGTATTTCAACAATTAACGATAAAATTTTTGCCGTTATTTTTATAAAAAGTTATTTCTGTCGTTTTCTAACTTCGACAGTAATTTCGTTGTGGGGTCCATCAATGATTGTGTCGTCGTATGAATGATAAAGATAATATTTTCCGACCAAACGAATATTTTATGACAACTTGATTACTTTACAAACTTTATAAATATCACTCACAACTATGACATTATATCAAATTCACACTTTATTACTCAAAATGATATTTAGAGAAAATTAAATCTTTATTCATAAAAGTTGGGGTGTTACAGGTATGAGATTGGACCCACAAAAAAGAAACAGGGTAATGAAGTTTATATAAACTCCCGTGCTAAGGAGATTGCAGTAAGTCTTTTTTTATTAGCTTCTGATATTTTATTTGATATTAATTGCTGATATAAATCTTTTAATTCAGGTTCGGGTTTGATTATTATTATTATTATTATTATTATTATTATTATTAGCATAGTTTTATTATCAGAAGACTCTATTAACATTGTGAGCTGAAGTGCTAAATAAGCATGTTCCCACATATTCGTCCCACATATTAACATTGTGATGCTTTACAAATAATTAAGATTCTGTTATTGTAATCTAACTAATTGAAAACAAATATGAAGAATGCCTGCGTGGCTTTCTCACCACCTATTTCCTTTTGTATATCCATGAGTTTTATATCATCAGATGTATGCCTGATTTTTAATTTAGCCATCCAATATTTACAGTTTCAATTGCTAATTGGTGTACATTTTTATAACTTGCACATGTATTTAATGTATGTATTTAACTCTTGTACATATTTTGGATTTTAGACAGAATATAGTACTGAGGTTGGCGGTCCTACAGAGGATGGTACACCAGAGGTAGATGACTTGGCTATTTGGATTGAGAAAACTGGTGGGATTAAAAAAATAGGATACTTGGTTTTCCAGGTTATCGTGCACGAGACGTGCTCGGTACTCCTCCTATAGTGTCGCCGAGTATAGGTTATTCTTCATCTACTGATCCTAAGGAATTGGAGAATTTGATTAACAAGATTGTCCTCCGTCGATTGGGTATAAAATCTATGGATAATGCTTCTACCAATGATAGTACACCACAACCGTCCATTGGTATAGATATTACTGAACACACAACTAAATTGGTAGAGAGGAAGTTTATCAACTTCCTTCAAACATTTACCAACTATGATTCACTTGAGGTATTTACTAATAACTATGTTTTTGTCTTTGTCCTTCATTAATCTCCCTCTCCATATTAATTTAAGTTCACCAGGTTTATTTTTTCTTATTCCTCATTTTGTTGATATTGAATTTTGGTGTTTCTTTTGCAGGAGGAACTTTACAGGCCCAACCTTGATTTCCTTGAAGAAAATGATGATGAAGTGGACCTAACATGATGTCCACTTCATTCCTTCTAGTTCGTTGTTATTTTTTCAGTTTTCTTATGTTAGTTATTAAATATTGTAAGTACTATGATTCTAGGGAGATCAATATACAATAACAAATTATGTACTTATCGTGACTTGAGCATTATCTTTTTATATATGGAATATTAGTTTTAATTATTGGCTCTTTATGTAGTTTATCAATTAGTTTGAAACAATTATGACATTTATATTAACTTGAAATATTAAATTTAATATTTCTTATAGCAATTAATAAAAAAAATAGTAATAATAAAAAATATGAAATCACTGATTTGAAAATTAATTATAATTTGTAATGAATTTTGATTATTTATCAATTAATTTTTTATTTATAAATTTATAATTTGTGAATGATTTTAGTTGAGAAATTGAGATTAATGAAGGATTATTTCTCTCACTAAAATCTTTTTTAATTAACTAGTTAGTCATCAATAAAGGATTATTTCTCTCACTAATTTGAAGATACATTCTCAATTTATAATTAGTGAATGACAATTTTCTCTCGTTAAATAAATTTGTTCTTCATAATATATTGTTTGTGTGACGCCCCCAAAATAGGTTCACACGACCCATTCTAGGTCGCCAAATACACGGTACAGAATTCAAGTACAAACTTCAATTATACAATTGTTAAACTATCGCGCAAAATACGACAACACATAAGTTATGAATTTCAATACAAATAACAGTACTCACACTGACCAATGATACTTTACATAAAGTTACAGTCTATAACTGTTTTTAAAATCATTAGAAAATGCTCAAGGAAACCTTCATACATGGGAGACCATGCATTTAAGTTATAATAGATATCATAGGACTTGAGCATTAACCTTGGTTGACCCAATAGACCTTATAGAAGAACGAGAAGATTAATATCTTGTTCATTCCAATGGTGTGTATCTTGTTGCCATATAATTACCTCCATTGTCTCAAATCGAGAATTACACTCCAACCATACTCCAAGATTATATAGATAATGCTCATAGATATAGTCAGCAAGTGGATGTGCACAACCATATCTTATGATAACACGGGTTTGTATGTGGTCATACATCATGTATGATAGTGGAAACACACTCTTAAAGCTCTTAGTACAATTTTGTCATCCTCATTCTAATGGGGTGAATTTTTGACGCTTTCACAGTCGGGTTCTCCTCACCCTATTGTTGTTCGCCAAAATCAATAATTAAATGACGTATAAAATACGACACACGCATTTTAAGTTCTCAATATAATTATATATTGTCATGTTATTTTATAATGTATTGAGAAACTTCAACATTCACACACCATCATTCTATTCCCCTGTTATCCCTGTTCGGTCCAGCTACACCCTTATTACCTGAAAGGAATTATGAAGCAAAAAGGTGAACACAAATAGTCCAGTAAATAATATTATGACTAAGATAATGTATAACAAATTATCCTTAGTTCTCAGCAAGGAAAAATATGATAGAATACAATAGACAACAAATTTTAGATCAACAACTGCAGTGAAAATAACAATCCATTAGATGAGTCAAGTAGAACATAATGTCTACTATCTCCTCCAAATTAAAAGTCTATCATTCATATTTTATTCACGTAATACCCATCAACAGTTCTTTGTTTTACCCAAGACAAATAGAACTTTCATCACATGTCTTCATCTGAACCACCAAAGATTATAATTAAATTCACAATTCATATTTATAATCATGTAAATCAACAGTCCATCTTTGCGCCACGGGCCAAAGACATATAACTGTAAAACCAATAATCAACAGTTTCTCCTTGCCACAAAGGCTTAATAGAATTTTCACTTAATGTCCTTACCACAATGGCTTAATAAAACTTCCACTTAATATCCTTACCCCAAAGGCTAAAGACATTCAAATGTAATAACAATGATCATACCAATTAATTGTCTATCTTTGCACTACGTGCCAAAGATATTCAACTATAACACCAATGGTCATGATCATACCAATCAATTGTCTGTCAATGCACTACGGCCAAAGACATTCAACTGTAAAATCAATGGTCATGATCCTGCCAAACACATCATCGAATTATCCATGCACTACGGGCCAATGATATTCGTTAGTATCACCAGTGGTCATGATCATGTTATACATCTGTCCATCTTTGCACTATGGGCCAAAGATATAATACTATAAAATCAATAATCAACAGTCTATCTTTGCACTTCGGGCCAAAGATGACTTTACCACAATATAAACATGAGAATGATGACAATGATATAAGGATTTAATCAAGTGAGATCAAGAATAAATATTAAAGATTTATAATTTAATTTATCCAGATTTTAAGAATGTCCAAATTGTCAACATGATAACTAATTATGGAGTAAAATTCAAGATTTATATTCATGTATCAAAAATATTTTTGAATAGAAAGAAATCACTTTTGTCGTGAATAGTGCCCGAATGAATTGTACCAAATGAATAGTACCCCGCAATGCAAAGTACCCCGAATAAATATTGCCCTGAGTGAATAGTAACAAATGAATAGTAACTCGTCATGCAAAGTACTCCGAATAAATAGTACCCGTGTGAATTGTAACAAATGAATAGTAACCCATCATGCAAAGTACCCTGAATCCCTGAGTGAATAATACCCGAGTGAATAGTACCCCATGTATAGTACCCCCGAGTGAAAATATTGAAATTTAATAAGAAAGTTCAAACCAATATTCTAATGAAATGATACTAGATGAAGCGCAAAAACTCAATGATATTCCACTACTTCCAGGGATTATGGAAGCAATACTTACCATAGTAAGTTTAGATTTAAGAATATAAAAAGAAATAATACCCCTTACCATACGAAAATAACATCCATTACCTTAGTAGAAGATTGGATACTGCAATAGTGAAGTAGCATAATACTCATCTTCTTTCTCTTTATAGTTTCTCTTGTGAGTCTTAGTAAATTGATGAGAATGAAAGAAGAATTAAACTTCTATTTATAGGAGAATGGACTAAATAGTAACTGATTCACGGACGGTCCATATTGATTTACTATTAAAATGGACGGTCCATATTGATTTACTATTAAAACCACCACCGACGGTCCAGATTGATTTATTATTAAAATCACTAGTTACGGTCCAGATTGATTTACTATTAAAACCACCACTTACGGTCCAGATTGATTTATTATTATAACTTCAACCAACGGTCTGAAAAATTAGCACATCTCCTCATGGAATAATAAGTCAAACTTATAACAAACACCTCATAACAAATCCTTATATTTATATCAAAAATTGAATAAATATTTACTATAATTCATTTATCTTTAATCAACACATTTTTAATCTTTTAACAATTATTCATCATTAATATTATAACTCGCAATATTAACAATCAGATCATTCCCAGGAAAGGGAATGCTTTCCAATAAAGATTCCTTCTTATTGGCGCGCAATTAAATAACCTAACTCATTTCCTCGACAGAACTTTCTAGACGTTGTCAATAATGTAAATAATAATATGAATAAATGTGTTGTCTCAATTATTGATTTAATAATATAAAATATTGTGCAGAAGATATTGTGACAATAATTGAATCAATAATATGAGATAATATGCAGCAACTACTGTTGCAATAATTGAATAAAACTGAGTGACTTCTTACGTAAGCATCAATAATCAGAGATACTGTACAATACCGTGTGCTACTATGAAACCACATGTATTACTGTACTTTTATCACTGGCTATTTCAAAAGTTTAACGGTAAAAGTTTTGTCGTCATGCAAAGTACCCCAAGTGAATAGTACCTGAATAAATAGTACCAAATGAATAGTACCCCGTCATGCAAAGTACCTCGAATAAATAGTACCAAGAGTGAATAGTATCCCGAATGGAAATATTAAAATTTAATAAGAAAGTTTATACCAATATTCCAATGAAACGATACTACATGAAGCATAAAACTTAAGGATATTCTACTAATTTAAGGGATTATAGAAGCAATACTTACCATAGTAAGTTTAGATTTAAGAATATAAAAAGAAATATATACGAAACTGCAAATGGATTTTCACCTGTCACGCGGTAATCCGCGTAGACATATATTTTCCACAAATCAAGAATGAGTACGAAGGGTTATTCACCATGCATGCGGTAATCCGCGTAGACAAGTTATTTTCACATATTAAAGAATGAATACGAAGGATTATTCATCATGCATGCGGTAATCCGTGTAGACATGTTACTCCCGCAGATCAATAAAGAATGAATACGAAAAATAATACCCCTTACGAATACGAAAGAAATAATACCACTTACCATAGTAGAAGATTGGATACTGCAATAGTGAAGTAGCAAAATACTCTTCTTCTTTCTCTCTATAGATTCTCTTGTAAGTCTTAGTGAATTGGTGATAATGAAAGAAGAAATAAGTTTCTATTTATAAGAGAATAGACTAAATAGTAACTGATTCACGGACGGTCCAGATTGATTTACTATTAAAACGGACGGTCCAGGGTTCATAATTACTCCTCTTACTACAGGACGCTTACCTAGCCAACGCTTAGATCCGGCTCTACCCAAACTTGATTTACTATTAAAATTATAACCGACGGTTTATATCGATTTACTATTAAAACCATAACTGACGGTCCATATTGATTTACTATTAAAATCACAACCGACGGTCCATTTTGATTTATTGTTAAAACCACAACCGACGGTCTGAAAAATTAGTATATCTCCCCATGGAATAATAAGTCAAACTTACAACAAACGCCTCATGACAAACCCCTCTATTTATATCAAAACTGAATAAATATTTACCACCAATCACCCATCTTCAATAAATACATTTTTAATCTTTTAACAATTATTCATCATTAATATTATAACTTACAATATTGACAACCAGATCATTTCCAGGAAAGATGGGGCTTTTCGATAAAGATTTCTCTTTACTAGCGCGCAATTAAATAATCAAACCCATTTCCTAGACAAAACTTCCTAGACATTGTCAATAATGCAAATAATAATATGAATAATTGTGTCATCTCAATTATTAATTTAATAATATAAAATATTGTGCAGATGATACTGTGACAATAATTGAACAAAACTGAGTTACTTCTTACGTAAACGTCAATAATCAGAGATATTGTGCAATATCGTGTGCTATTGTGCAACAACGCGTATTACTGCACTTTTATCATCGGGTATTTCAAAAGTTTAACGGTAAAAGTTTTGCCGTTATTTTTTATAAAAAAGTTATTTATGTCGCTTTCTATATCCGACAGTTATTCTGTTGTGTGGTCTACCAATGATTGTCTCGTCGTACGAATATTCCCCGACAAAAAGAATATTTTCCTACCAAACGAAAATAGCTGTGAATTAATTTATTTTGAGAATAAAGTAAATTTATGTTCTTCTTGAACAAAATTATGCATATAAATTTGAGGTAATATGTAGTGTGTAATATTACTTGGTATTTGTATGCATGAATTTTGAGATAAATTACTTTGTTTGTGGATAATAAATTAATTATCAACTAATAGTTAGAAGAGATATTGTAGAAGTAGATTTGGTTGAGTAAATCTTATATACAATATGATTTTGATGTTGAGAAAACACTTAGAAATGATATTCGTAGTGTTTTTGGGATAATCATACTTGGTATATGTTGATTTATTTTTATGTGTACTTCTTGTTCAAGAAATAGTAAATTTTAATGTGATTATATATATGAATTTTGTATATTCTAATTGAGGTAAATATTTTATTTTTTGACTTTTTATAAATATAGTGATGTTTAAGTATTTCATATTATTATGATAATTGTCTTGAATTCTATATTTATAATTTTCAAAAGATATAATGTTTATGGTATTTCATGTCTAAGTTGGGATAAGAAAACACTTGAGGATATACTAATTCATGTGTGTAAATTTTATTTGCTTTCTACATAAATTAATTTTGTTTGTGATAAATTAATTTCTTAGAAAGTAAATATAAATTTTTATATTTTATGATTTATATGCAAATAAATTTGTGCAATATGATGAGTTGTGATATAATTTGTATATAATGAATTTTATACTATTTACATAGAGTCAAGTGTTACGTGTTGGCATACTTAAAAATTGTACATGTATAATTTTAAGTGCTTATATTAAATAATTTTTTGGATTTGAGATTTTATGTAATTCAGAAAATAAGAGCTTGTTTTCTTATGTGGGGGTGTTCTAAAAGATTCTTAAGTTGAAGCAATCTTTATATGAATAACTAATACATAAAATGTACAATAAGAACTTATTTTTTATTTTGAGAAGTGTTCCTTAATATTCTCATGTGGGAGTAATATTTATAGGAACATTGTCACATAAAATGTCAATTAATCTAAAATTTATTTTAAGTAGTGAGCATAATATGGTGAAGTGAAATTATTCAATTAGATATCAATTATTTAAAAGTGTGGGGGTGATTCTTTAATATTTTTATTTTGGTCTTTGAACTATTTGGAGCATAATTTTATTTATGTAAGAAATAGTAAGGCTTATGGATTTCTTGTTGCAAAATTCAATTTGATTGTGTAGTTCTGTGAAATGAAAGTCTTTGAAACACAAACTTTTGAATAATATTGAAGTGTGAACTTATTTAACTTAATTAATTATCTAAGGTTCAACAAAGTTATAAACTGAACCTAGAAAAAGCAATATTGATTTGGTGAAGAAATCAATATAATAATTTGGTAAATAAAATACCTATTTTATTAGCCTAAATATGATCCAAAATATTTATTGTGATTTAATTCGATAGTGAGATTGAAACTAAGTTATAAATATTAAAGTGGATACATATTAGGTGATAATATGTGCATGTTTACCTTGAGATTCTATCGGATATAGAATTATTTATATGTTTACACTAACAATATAATTGTATAAACTATAATGTGATAGTTTTTGTGTATATTAATGATATGTTTGATCATTTTACATAATATTGTTAACGTAAACGAGTTTAAGACATCTATTTTTTGTCTTTATGTTGAAAGACTTGTAAAATAGATGTTATCTTATTATCATGTGAAAATGTAGTGAAAATTTCAACTAAACCAGTTTAATAGTATTGAGACGCAATACTGAAATAAGTTTGATAAACCTTGAGATTGAAGAATTTAATAATTCTTTAATAATGGTGGTATACTGGAAGTTAATTTTGATATAGCTATTGTAAATCTGAAGTACAAATGCTAGTGAGAGCCTTATGTTTGATATGCAATGCACGAGATCAAATATTTCCTACAGTTTTAAAATTAGTATACTAATGATTTAAAATTAGTTTTTGTTAGATTTCTCAATGTTTTAATAGATCACATAAATGTCACTTATATTTTAGTGAGGGAAATTATAAATTCACAAGTAGGTGAATTTTCGCCCAATCTTGGGTATTGTTTTTTAGATGAGAAAGAAACAAATGAGTATTTCTCATTTCACAATATGGATCTAATGTTATTAATTTTTCATAGTTGGATGTGATCTTGATTAATTAAGTAAGAAAATATTCACAAGTAGGTGAATATATTATTATATTTTCACTGGTTGGTGGATATATTATTACTCTTTGTGAAGGGTATAATTTACTTCAAGTAATACTATTGTTTTATATGATGTAAAAAGCAATTGAAATCGAAATTTGTTGTTGAAACATCAAATTGTGGCCACTTCCAAAATTGTTTTGTTCATTATATTGTGATAATGAAATTGTCTTTGTATAGAGCATATGAGATTACCTTTAAAGGTAAGTTGTAAGACCCCAAATTTTATGAAATAAAAGTATTCAATTTTTCTATTCAAAAAATGGTTAAATTGATAAAAGGTTAAAGTTAAGGGTGATATTTGAAAATTTTACAAAGTAAACAAGTGGTCATAAAATATCATTTGGTCGGGAAGTATTCTTTGTCGAGGAATATTCGTACGACGACACAATCATTGGTGGACCCCACAACGGAATAATTGTCAGATATAGAAAGCGACAAAAATAACATTTTTATAAAATAACGTCAAAACTTTTACCGTTAAACTTTTGAAATACCCGGTGATAAAAATATAGTAATACATGTGGTTGCATAGTAGCACACGGTATTGTACATTATCTCTGATTATTGATGCTTACGTAAGAAGTCACTCAGTTTTATTCAATTATTGCAACAGTAGTTGCTGCATATTATCTCATATTATTGATTCAATTATTATCACAATATCTTCTGCACAATATTTTATATTATTAAATCAATAATTGAGACAACACATTTATTCATATTATTATTTACATTATTGACAACGTCAAGAAAGTTCTGTCAAGAAAATGGGTTAGGTTATTTAATTGCGCGCCAATAAGAAGGAATCTTTATTGGAAAGTCTCCTCTTTCCTGGGAATGATCTGGTTGTTAATATTGCGAGTTATAATATTAATTATGAATAATTGTTAAAAGATTAAAAATATGTTGATTAAAGATAAATGATTTGTAGTAAATATTTATTCAATTTTTGATATAAATATAAGGATTTGTTATGAGGCGTTTGTTATAAATTTGACTTATTATTCCATGAGGAGATGTGTTAATTTTTCAGACCGTCGGTTGAAGTTATAATAATAAATCAATCTGGACCGTAAGTGGTGGTTTTAATAGTAAATCATTCTGGACCGTAAGTAGTGGTTTTAATAGTAAATCAATCTGGACCGTCGGTGGTGATTTTAATAGTAAATCAATCTAGACCGTCGGTGGTGATTTTAATAGTAAATCAATCTGAACCGTCGGTGGTGGTTTTAATAGTAAATCAATATGGACCGTCCGTTTTAGTAGTAAATCAATATGGACCGTCCGTGAATCAGTTACTATTTAGTCCATTCTCCTATAAATAGAAGTTTAATTCTTCTTTCATTCTCACCAATTTACTAAGACTCACAAGAGAAACTATAGAGAGAAAGAAGAAGAGTATCTTGCTACTTCACTATTGCAGTATCCAGTCATCTATTAAGGTAAGGGATATTATTTTCGTATGGTAAGGGGTATTATTTCTTTTCATATTCTAAAATCTAAACTTATTATGGTAAGTATTGCTTCCATAATCCCTGTAATTAGTGGAATATCATTGAGTCTTTGCGCTTCATCTAGTATCATTTCATTGGAATATTGGTATGAACAACTTTCTTATTAAATTTAAATATTTTCACTCGGGGGTACTATACACGGGGTACTATTCACTCGGGTATTATCCACTCAGGGATTCAGGGTACTTTGCATGACGGGCTACTATTCATTTATTACTATTCACTCGGGTACTATTTATTCGGAGTATTTTGCATGACGGGTTACTATTTATTTGTTAATATTCACTCGGGGCAATATTTATTCGGGGTGCTTTGGATGACGGGGTACTATTCATTCGGGTACTATTCACGGGGTACTATTCATGACAAAAGTGATTTCTTTATATTCAAAATTATTTTTGATACTTGGATATAAATCTTGAATTTTACTCCATAATTAGTTATCATGTTGATAATTTGGACATTCTTAAAATCTGGATAAATTAAATTATAAATCTTTAATATTTATTCTTGATCTCACTTGATTAAATCCTTATATCATTGTCATCATTCTCATGTTTATATTGTGGTGAAAGTCATATTTGGCCCGAAGTACAAAGATAGACTGTTGATTATTGATTTTACTGTATTATATATTTGGCCCATAATGCAAAGATGGACAGATGTATGACATGATCATGACCACTAGTGATACTAACGAATATCATTGGCCCGTAGTGCATGGATAATTCGATGATGTGTTTGGCAGGATCATGACCATTGATTTTACAGTTGAATGTCTTTGGCCGTAGTGCACTGACAAACAATTGATTGGTACGATCATGACCATTGGTGTTATAGTTGAATATCTTTGGCACGTAGTGCAAAGATAGACAATTAATTGGTATGATCATTGTTATTACATTTGAATGTCTTTAGCCTTTGGGGTAAGGATATTGAGTGGAAGTTTTATTAAGCCATCGTGGTAAGGACATTAAGTGAAAATTCTATTAAGCCTTTGTGGCAATGAGAAACTGTTGATTATTGGTTTTACAGTTATATGTCTTTGGCCCGTGGCGCAAAGATAGACTGTTGATTTACATGATTATAAATATGAATCGTGAATTTAACAATAATCTTTGGTGGTTCAGGTGAAAACATGTGATGAAAGTTCTCTTTGTCTTGGTTACAACAAATAATTATTGATGGGTATTACAGAAATAAAATATTAATGATGGACTTTTAATTTGGAGGAGATGGTAGATATTATGTTCTACTTGACTCTTCTAATGGATTGTTATTTCCGCTGTAGTTGTTGATCTAAAACTTGTTGTCTACTTTATTCTATCAGTTTTTCCCTGTTAAGGACTAAGGATAATTTTTTTACATTATCTTAGTCATAATATCCTTTATTTGGATAATTGAGCTCACCCTTTTGCTTTACAATTTCTTTCTAGTAGTAAGAGTGTAGCTGGGTCGAGCGAGGATAACATGTGAATAGTGTGATGGTCCAAGACTATGGAAGTTTCTTAATACATTATAAAATTGCATGACATACAATATATAATTATATTGAGGACCTAAGATGGGTGTGTCGTGTATTATATATCACTTAATAATTAATTTTGGTGACAACAATAGGGTGAGGAGAACCCGACTTTGAAAGCGTCAAAAGTGCACCTCATTAGAATGAACAGGATAGTAAAATTCTCGTTCTTCTTTGGGGTCTTGAAATATTTGTTGTTGTATTTTATATGGCATTGTAATAATTTGAGTTTGGATATTGTCTACGAGACAATATTTGTATAAAAACTCATATCATGTGTTTTTTCGTATTTTACACGACAATTAATAGTTGTATTAATGAAGTTGTATTTGATTTTTGTACCGTGTATTTGGCAACTCAGAATGGGTTGTGTGGACCTATTTTGGGGGCGTCACATAAGTCTTGACATGTTACTCATAGACATATTTTTGTTAGACAATTGATACAAAAAGGTATTATAATCTTTGTCTATGAGGAAGCCAAGTGACGACTTGCCTTATCTTTTTACTAAGACTTTGACGAAAGCTTAGTAAGTTTAACTATTTGTGATATGGAACTTAAACCACTTTGAGTCAGGAGTCAGGGGTGATGGAAACCCAACCTATTCCAAGGTTACCCCTAGTTTATAGGTTCAATGGAAAAAATAAGTCACAGTTATTGACTATGTTACTATCGATGTGGTTCCATTTATAGTTTAAGATAGTAATGTTTGTTGCACGATCGAGGCTGAGTTATACTCTTAACAAAGTTATTGTGTTCTTAACAACAGAAACACTTATGAAACACTTTACCTATATGAACTAGAAGTGGAGCCGCTTCTTATAGAGGGTTGTGACTTACTCTCTTAGAGGTTCATGAAACAGAGTATTGCGCATGGCCATATTAGCGCAAAATAATTGAGAATACTCACCTTGTTAGGAAGATTTTGTGTGTGTGTGGCAATTCCGGTCATATCATATAGGAGTAGAGGTTCAATCTACGGACACCTTCAACTTTGAGGTGATTACACTAAGGGAATGTTCAAGCTTCGTCACACCTTCTTTTATGCACAAATGCCTTGGAGTTTGATGAGTGAGTTTTATACACATAAATTGGATACATTCGGGCTTAATTTATTGTTGTTCTCAAGTCTTTTAGGATGTTTTTATGTGTTTGTGTCTATTCATACATGTTTTATATTTTTTTGTAGGATTTGGAACAAAAGTTGCATGGATCGACGTTCGGGGTGGCTAGATGCGCGTTTTCGGCTTGTCATTTACACAGCAGTCACTTCAGAGCCAATTTGACTATAGATCCGGACATTATTTCGAAAAACTTCAAGAATGAAAGTTGTAGATCTACTTTTCCTCTTTCCGGATCATCTTGAATCATCTAAATCGGAGTTCGGACGAAGAAGTTATGGCCATTTTCCCAAAGGACGTCGGAGCAGAAAAAGTCAACTTGTTGACCAGCGCCGGGGCGCTCGTTTTTGGCTTGATACCAGCGCCGGGGCGCTGGGGGGCAGAATGCCAGCGCCGTGCCCAGCGCCGGGGCGCTGGGGAAGGGTCTGGTGCGGGCCTGGACGCGTTTTGGGCGAATTTTGACACCTTTTTGACTCCAAATAGGATTTGGATTGTTCCTAAACTAAAAATTGGACTTGTAACCTATAAATATATGATATAAGGCATAAAATAAAGGGGGATTACATAGCTTAGCTTGGGGATTACATAGCTTAGCTTGGGGATTACATAGCTTAGCTTAGGGATTACATAGCTTAGATTAGAGAAACACTCCATTAGATTAGAACATAACCCTAGTTCTTATTAATTTTTGAGATTGAAGCAACTTGGTGGCCATTGAAGATCAAGAGCAAGAGCAAGAGGGGAGCATCAGATTTGCTGACAACAGATTCTATTCTCTTCTCTCATCTTACTTTTATCTTTTAATGTCTATTCAATTGTGGATTCTTGGTTTTAATTCATTAATTATGAACTAATTCTTTTTATTAAGATTTCAATTGAACTTTTTATGGCTATGAATTAGTTATTCATTATATTCCAGTTATTTATGTTAAAGTGAGTTGTTTATCTTGTCTTGTGCATATTGCTTAATTATCTGATCAATAATTACTTTGTTACTCTAGAAGGAATTGGAAGAGGAATTCTAGGGTTAGAACTGGGCATGATATCATGTGACTTAGTTATTTGCAAAGTGAATAATTAGGTTTGTGAATTGAATGGAAATATCTGTTCACCGCATGTAACACATAAGGAATTGGGAATTGAAAGAGTTTAATTCAATTATTTTGCATAGGAATATAGCAAGATTAATCTGGATTAAATAGAAGGCAATTGATCACTTGGAAAAGGACTTTTGGCATTTGAGAATTCTTGTTAACAATTCAGTAGACATAATAATTGGGATAATTGGATAATTGGTTTATAGTTCATAATTGGGGATATTGGAGTCTTAATCTTTATTTATTTGAATTTATTCGTTAAAATCTTAGTTTTAATTGAATAATTTAGTTTTCTTAATTAGAAAAATAACGATTTGAGATTGTTTAAATAAAATTAGTTTGGTTAAGAATTAGTACTTGGTGATTTTTATTAAATAATTCCTCGTAGGAACGATACTTTTCTTATCACTTTATTACTTGTTGACCGTGTATACTTGCACGTATTCATTGATTGCGAAATCGATCAACAAGTTTTTGGCGCCGTTGCCGGGGAATTAATTTAATAATTATTTACCAATATTAATTTCAATCAAATTAGTCTTAATTTAAACATTTTTATTTTTATTTTTAATTCTCTTTCTATATTTCTCTCTTTTCAGGTACCATGGATGACTTTGTGTATCAATGGCCATACACGAACATGACTCAACCAGAGAGGATATCAAGTTTGGAAGAAGCCTTAGAAAAATTCATTAGAGCTTCTGACAAAAAGAATGAGGAACAAGACAAGAAAATGAATCAAGTAGAGCTGAATTTGCAAAGCCAAGGGGCGTTGATCAAGAATCTGGAAAATCAAGTGGAACAGATAGCACATGCGTTGAACAACCGTCCACAATACACCTGGGCCTATGACATGGATTCTGAGACTGATGGTGAGCCCGAGCCAAATCTACAACTGGATGAGCCACGAGATGAAAAAGAGGAGACAAGTGGGGATAATGATAACAAGGTCGGTGAAGAACTAATTGTGAGAACCAATGATGATGAGCCAATGTTATTTATGCCTCAAGTGCCTTCTCCTCCACAGTTCAAGAGTCCGGTTAGATTTGCAAAACCTTGTCCGATTGGTAGTCATGTCGTCGGCAATACTCTCTGTGATGTAAAAGCAAGTACACCTTCGAAACTATGGTGGGATGAAAAAGAGAAGATAGAGGAAGATTCCATTATGTTTATTAAGCTTCAATGCCCTAATCTGATCATCGACATAATGGAGGAAACACCTAGTGGTTTGCCGTTCTTAATGGGGATCCTATCTACAAAGAGCATGCTAGGTGACTTTAATACAATGGCTATCGTAAATGGGAACCTACCAAAAGCTATATTATTTCCGATGGATGGAGGGTTCCTCAACTTTCGAAGAGGAATTGGATAGCATTGACCAGAAAAAGTCAGGCTGAGACTATAAAACAAGCGCTTATTGGGAGGCAACCCAAGTTTAATTTTTATTTTTTATTTTAGTTTTTATTAGGTTTTATATTAGTAGTTTTGAATTTTCATTTATTTAGGATTTAATAAAATTGCTTCTATCATGGTTTTACAGGTTATTCAAGTCAAATTCAAGTGTGGTGCCCAATTTGTTCTATGTGCTTAGCCTATTCTCCAAACTTAGCGGACAAGGAGGAAGATTGCTATATTTTCAGGGAAGTCTTCTGCTTTAATTTTTTCTATTGTAGCCATTGAGGACAATGTCTAGTTTAAGTTTGGGGGCATTTTAGTGTCGTATTGCATATAGTTAGTTATTTACATTTAGTTTTTGCATTCAGTTTTTTGTTTTAAAAATTAAAAAATTAAAAATCGCAAAAATAGTAGTTAGTTTACTGTGTTTGTTGCAGTTAGTTTATATTTGCATGATTCCAACTGTTAGATAGTAAAAGTCTATTTTGGCCAATGATGAGACTGGAATTAAGTAGATAAGTATAGTATTGAATATTCAGACTTTGATGTGATTTCTTGTTATGAATTGAATCTTTTCTTGTTTGAAACTGGTATAATCAAGGTTAGCACGTTAAGAATAGCCATGTTGACTGATTAAGTTTAAATTGATACATAATGGATTTCTTAAGGATAATATTAGTGTTAAGGAATAAAAGACATGAATAGGCGGAGATGGCTAAATTTTGATAAAAACTTAAGTTTGGGGGGAAAATTTGAGGTATATAAGCTTTAAAAAAACATGTTGAGTCTTGTGGTGGGTTGAGGAGAAACACTCCCCATAAACACAAGTGTGAGATGGAGCGTAAAACGCACTCACCAACCATCTATCAAAAAAAAAAAAGAAAAAAAAAGAAAAAAATATTACCGTGGCTAGTTTTGTTTCGGGGCCTTTGTTACTTGAGTAAGTACGCCCGAAGGGGTATCTTAAAACCTAGCGCCCTAAGGTCTTATATGGTCTGGGAGTCGTTGGTCGAAAGCTCGCTAAGGGGTGACACTGTTAGCCTAATGGAATGAAACATTGCACAGTCATGGTTAAAATAAAACAATAAAACGGGAAAAGAGTAAAAAGCCCCCGTAATGAAAAGTAAAGCATAAGTATCTCAGATTGGACTCTTGAACTTGGTGGATGTTTGACTTTAGTTGGATCTAGCTTGTTCGTGAATTTTGTGAGTTTTCACTGTATGATGCCTTCGAAGATATCTATTATGTCTTAAATTTGATTTTATATCAGTTAACATTGTTGTGGAGCACACACGCACAATATCAGTGATAACAGTCTAAGATTTGATGATTGATTGGGAAATTACTGATTTGTTTTAATATGATGTATTATCATGTTTACTTGATTTCTCTAAGGCCGGTTGAATAGACTTGTTTCTGTCATTACTGTTGGATTCGTAGGCATATAGATTAGTTTCATTACATTGCAGTGCATAACATTTTTGTGTTTTTGCTTGAGGACAAGCAAAGGTTTAAGTTTGGGGGTATTTGATGAGTGAGTTTTATACACATAAATTGGATACATTCGGGCTTAATTTATTGTTGTTCTCAAGTCTTTTAGGATGTTTTTATGTGTTTGTGTCTATTCATACATGTTTTATATTTTTTTGTAGGATTTGGAACAAAAGTTGCATGGATCGACGTTCGGGGTGGCTAGATGCGCGTTTTCGGCTTGTCATTTACACAGCAGTCACTTCAGAGCCAATTTGACTATAGATCCGGACATTATTTCGAAAAACTTCAAGAATGAAAGTTGTAGATCTACTTTTCCTCTTTCCGGATAATCTTGAATCATCTAAATCGGAGCCGGACGAAGAAGTTATTGCCATTTTCCCAAAGGACGTCGGAGCAGAAAAAGTCAACTTGTTGACCAGCGCCGGGGCGCTCGTTTTTGGCTTGATACCAGCGCCGGGGCGCTGGGGGGCAGAATGCCAGCGCCGTGCCCAGCGCCGGGGCGCTGGGGAAGGGTCTGGTGCGGGCCTGGACGCGTTTTGGGCGAATTTTGACACCTTTTTGACTCCAAATAGGATTTGGATTGTTCCTAAACTAAAAATTGGACTTGTAACCTATAAATATATGATATAAGGCATAAAATAAAGGGGGATTACATAGCTTAGCTTGGGGATTACATAGCTTAGCTTGGGGATTACATAGCTTAGCTTAGGGATTACATAGCTTAGATTAGAGAAACACTCCATTAGATTAGAACATAACCCTAGTTCTTATTAATTTTTGAGATTGAAGCAACTTGGTGGCCATTGAAGATCAAGAGCAAGAGCAAGAGGGGAGCATCAGATTTGCTGACAACAGATTCTATTCTCTTCTCTCATCTTACTTTTATCTTTTAATGTCTATTCAATTGTGGATTCTTGGTTTTAATTCATTAATTATGAACTAATTCTTTTTATTAAGATTTCAATTGAACTTTTTATGGCTATGAATTAGTTATTCATTATATTCCAGTTATTTATGTTAAAGTGAGTTGTTTATCTTGTCTTGTGCATATTGCTTAATTATCTGATCAATAATTACTTTGTTACTCTAGAAGGAATTGGAAGAGGAATTCTAGGGTTAGAACTGGGCATGATATCATGTGACTTAGTTATTTGCAAAGTGAATAATTAGGTTTGTGAATTGAATGGAAATATCTGTTCACCGCATGTAACACATAAGGAATTGGGAATTGAAAGAGTTTAATTCAATTATTTTGCATAGGAATATAGCAAGATTAATCTGGATTAAATAGAAGGCAATTGATCACTTGGAAAAGGACTTTTGGCATTTGAGAATTCTTGTTAACAATTCAGTAGACATAATAATTGGGATAATTGGATAATTGGTTTATAGTTCATAATTGGGGATATTGGAGTCTTAATCTTTATTTATTTGAATTTATTCGTTAAAATCTTAGTTTTAATTGAATAATTTAGTTTTCTTAATTAGAAAAATAACGATTTGAGATTGTTTAAATAAAATTAGTTTGGTTAAGAATTAGTACTTGGTGATTTTTATTAAATAATTCCTCGTGGGAACGATACTTTTCTTATCACTTTATTACTTGTTGACCGTGTATACTTGCACGTATTCATTGATTGCGAAATCGATCAACAGAGTTGTTTGATAGAAAGTTGTTTAGATGAGAAATATAGTTTTTCCAAACATGTGGGGGATTGTTAGAAATTGCACCTTAGTTTATATTTTGGAGATTTAATTATTGTCAAGTTTGGGCTTGAAAAAAACCCATTAGTGGACATAATTGAAGTAAATATAGATGTGTAATTTGTTTCCCTAATTGCAAAAAATAAAAGAGAACTTCATTTGATTTGTGCCTATAGTGAGACAATTAATAAGGTGCAAAGTTGTTTGATAAAACTATTATTTCTTGTCTCATTTAATAAAAAAAGACTACTTGTCACTTTATAAGTACAAGTGTATAGTCTTATTTTATTTTGGAACAAGAGATATTCTTGTGAGCCTTTTAACATTCTATTTAATTATAAGTTTATTACTAATATGTAACTTACATCATTAGTAGTAATAAGTAAAATTAAAATAGAAATAAATAATAGTTTAATGGTGAAACTATTTATAGATATATGTATGTATCTATATGTGTAGAGATAGATATACTACATATATGTATATTGAGAGAAGTTTTATATATATACATTTTAGACATAATAATTTTGTACCATAAAAATCTCTTATTCTTTTAGCTATTATTCTTACAAACAAATAATACTACAGAGAAGTACTATGTGTGGAACAAATGTGAATTGCTATCACAAATTTGTTCAGTTTTGAGGCTTGACATATATTTTGGAGGTATATCGTTTGCAACCTATAATAAATTGATCGTGGTGGGGGTGATAAAGACCTTAAGGACAAGGATCACCCGTGTCACGTCTTCTACAACAATATTGACTCTACGAAACTACGATTATAACAATGATATTTGTCCCGTTCGCAATATTAAATTGCAAAATACTAAAAATTAAACTGCGGACGAGAATAATATAAGTACTTAAATATTCAGATGGACGATCATAATTTGTCGTAAGAATAGATATTTTTTATAAAGTTAGCTATGTACCAGTCCCATATATATATATAATTATTCTTTAAGAAACAAAAGCAAAGTAAGTAATAGGTATATTTTATACGTGGGGATATTTTAGTACATTCAGTTATGTATGTACTAACCTAGGTCAACTTAAATACCCAATTTTGCATTTGCCATATTCACAGCCGCTCACAAAAAACCAGCAGCAGCTGCTCCTCTGTCAAAATGAGTATATGAAATCTCATGATTTCACCCCTAAAACAACATTATGCCAAATGCCGATACACACTTTGTTCTTTGTAATGCTCCGATTGTCATTCATTTGGGCGATAGAGATAAGCAACTTTTTGACAAATTAGCGAAATCTTCGATCGTGATTTCCCTGTTTAAATAGCTCCTCCATGAAAAGGTATTATTCGTACTTATTTTTCAATTCTGCTTATTTTGTTTAATTGTTTAATATATCTAGACTCGGCAAATGGGCGGGCTGGTATGGACGTGTTGTTGTAGGTCCGCTATCATAAACGAAAATGGGTAGATGGGCAAACCAATATATCAAATTTGAGTTTAAGTATAAATTAATAAATTAATGTTTATATAAATTCCTGTAAAATTTTAGTAAAAATTTTTTCCTCTCGAATTTGATGTTAAAGTTAATTTTGCCTATGTTGTTCAAACTTCTTTTCTGTTTACTTTTCCTTCTTAATTAAATCCTTTACATTTACAAAAAGAGATATTCCTAGGGCAGCAGCTCATTTATATGCTTGTACTCTATTTTTAATTTTAGACTAAAAGACAATTTGCACCCCAAACTTTACACAATTGTTGATTTTGCACCCTAAACTGAAAAAGGTGTCTAAGTACACCCCAAACATTAGTTATACATAACAAAATGCACACTTTATTCAATTAGCAGTGACCGACTAAGCATGTAATGCTTATTACATAGGGGTAATTTTGATAGTTTACATTACATGCACTTTTTCCGTGCCTCTTTCTTCATCGTCTCTCCCTCTTTGACTCTATTCCACTCACCATTATTTTGGTAACCCCTCTCCCATTCTCTCTCTCAAGGGGTCGCCTTTCACTCCATCTTCAAATTGTTTATTCCCACAATTGCCTGCCCTGAACAGAAATCAGGGTCGGCTTCTTGATGGTGCCATACCAGAGCACTTTCCTTCTGCTCTATGAAAGAGCCATCAGTGGCCTCTGTATAGTGCACCATTACAGGAAGTGCCATCTTTTTCCACTCAAAATCCACCGCAGACACACTGGACTCCCATGGGGAATCCCCAGTCCACCTAATAACAACAGAAACAATTAGATAGAAGAATGACCAATATAAAGAGAACATAAAAAACCACAATAGAACAAGGCAATGCTTTTCTACGTTTCCAATAACAAGAACAGACAATGTTACCTAGTAAAGTAACCATGATAGACCAAGCTTCCCTCAGGGAGAAAACCACTTGCTTAAAGATTCCTTTCCTCTGCCACACACAATAAAAACCACATTTTGTGAATCACTGCATAAACCATTTAGTACCGAGATAACTTCACTGCTTGGAGTTTTGTCCACTGAACCCTGTGGCATCACTGTACCATCATAATCCAAAAGAATAAGACGGCTATTAGTCTTATTATAAGCTGAAACAATGTGTCCCACGGACAGTTTCCTGAAATTAGGACCCAAAGCAACAACTCTGAAACCCAAACCAAACCCAATTCCCCAACACCTCTTGATGTAATGCTCTCTACAAGCTCTCTCAAGGTCTTGGTCGAAACTCCTAGCTCAGTAAGCAACATCATGAGAACTAACATACTTGTAATGCTTCTCATGGCGCAGTTGTTTCTCAGACTCTGGCATTGTAACAGCCAAAATCATTGTCTCAGAGACACTATCGATATTCCAGGGATTAACCCGGATTGCACCACTGAGGGATGGAGAGCAACCAATGAATTCTGAGACAATAATCACACTCTTCCTCGAAAATTCATGTCCATCAAGTCCCAAGGCCTTATCTAATTCTGGGCTACCCTGCCTCGACACAATGTACTTGTAGGGGACCAAATTCATCCCATCCCTCACATCATTCACCACAACACACTCAGAAGTAAGCACCCTTGTCTTGAGTTGAAAAGGACCATTGACAAAAACAATAGGCTCATAACCAGAATAGCCATACTTCTGATTAACCTCACTGGCAACTTTATTCTTCTCGTTTTGAACCTCTTGAATATCCTGACCCTGGCTTCTCGCTGGGTTCACAATCTGTACCAAAACCACCCTTCCCCTCAATTCAGGGTGCTCTTCCAAAAGCTGGCGCATAGCTAAAAACTTCAACTAATACCCTTGAACATATCCATATCATCAACACCCAACATCATAATTTTCCCTTCATTCTTTTCCTTCAATTCTTGTACCTTCTTCCAAGTATCAGGCAATGATTTGACCGATTCAATTTGATCCATATGAATACCAAAAGGTAGAATCTTGATACTCACAGTTCTACCATAATACTCGAGTCCAATGTAACCCCTTTTGGATCGGAAATCCAAACCCAACAATCTACGACAATATGACAAGATGTCTTGCATAATCAAATGTATGGAACCTAATAAGATCACAATTCAACAGAGCCCGAAGAATCTCGTCTCGCACGGGCAACGTTCGATAAATTTTCAAGGAGGGAAATAGACTATGCAAGAAAAACCCAAGTCTAACTCTATGATATCTTTTTTCTCAAGAAAGTTGGCAATACCATGAGGTGATAATCATGTACCCAAACATAATGCTCATCTGGGTTGATAACCTCCATTATTTTATCGGCGAAGATCTTATTCACCGATACATAAGCCTGCCACATAGACCTCTCAAACCGGACCCCGTGATGTGAAGTCAGAGGCAACATGTAATGAAACAGAGGCCACAAATAATGCTTACAAAACCCATGATAAATTTGTTCTGTATATCTGATGGAAGAAAAGCAGGCACACAATGAAACTTATCTAGCAAGAATTGGCCCACTTCTTCTTGCTCTTCGGGGTCGATCTCCACCGCTAATGATCCGACAAATATAACTTCAATGTCCGAGACGAACCCATCTTTGAGTTGCAAAACCATAACATCTTTATCCCAATCATAACACCATTTCTTGGTTTCAGTATCGCGGTGAGCTTTTACCGGCAACTGGTTGGCGACAATGATTCTTTGTTCTTGCCTGACTGATGAAACGACATCGGACTTATCATCAGTCATATGATTATCACCATTGTTGTTCTTGGAGAAATTCTCATCATAGGCTTCTCCTCCCTCATCATGATGTCTTTTGAATCCCTCAAGAATCGTGAGTTCCACTTCTCCTTCAGATCGCGAACCCTAGCCCAATTGATTTGGGGATATTTGTTTGATAACCAACATGAGTAAATATCCGGTGCAATTTGCAATAAATGTAAATTACCAAACTTACTCCTCTGTAATAAATATTACAGCCTTAGCCGGTCACTTTTGACCGGTTAACTGACGAAAGTGTGCTTTCTGTTACGTTTAATTGAAGTTTGGGGTGTACTTAGATACCTTTTTCAATTTGGGGTGCAAAAGTCAACATGAGTGTAAAGTTTGGGGTGCAAATTGTCTTTTAGTTTTAATTTTAAAACAGAGGTGAAAAGAAGACTACCAATGATAACCCACATCCATCAATATAGTATAAAAGAAGAGTCTTTTTCTAAGATGGAAGGATTATAATATTCTATTTAGTTCCTTTAAATTAGTATTAGCCAGTTAAGTATCTCAGGTGCAGTGTATATGAATAAGTTTGAATCAGAGTTTAACATAAATATGCATGATGGAATAATGATTAATTATCATATTATATATTCTGTATTGTATTGGGTTCATGTGTACCTCATAATTTTGTTTGAAAAGAATGGACATACCTGAAAGGATGTGGTGCACAAAATAAGTGGTCTTGCCATACATGAAACGTTTACTGTAAATGTGACTATTAATTGTGATTTTCTTTGTCTACACCTAGCCTAATGCATCCGTTTCAGCAATTATTAGACCACAAGAAGGTAATTTTTTCGTGGGCTTTACAACGTCGTCGAACTCGACCACAAGCACAACTACTATCTAAATGCTGAAAACTTACTTTGTAGTGGGGTAATACCCATCACCGTACCGCATCACGGTTACATGCCCAACTCGACATTCATCTACAAAAAATTTGAAAAAGCCACCTAGACATCATTTCGAACAGGGCTTGACGTCATATTTATTAACCTATTTACACTCTTAAATTTATCAAATGTGGGATTCATGTGAAATATCCCAACAATATCCACCTTTCTCTTGAATACACATCACAAGTATCATACTAGAGTATTCACTATTAAGCATGTGATGCCCCCAAAATAGGTCTACACAATCTATTCTGAGTCGCCAAATACATAGTGCATCGCACCTAAACGAACACAATGATAAGGTATTCAATTCTTAAAAAAACAAATTTAACTTATATTCGTTATCTACCGGATTTTATTTCTTTCACACTAAAACGTTTTTTCGGCAAAGGTTATGAATGTTGTGCTTGCCTCGTCCATTGGACATCCACTTAGACATCAATTAGAAATTGGCTCGACGTCAAACCCACCTAAACGAACACCACTACAAGATATTCAAATCTATATAAAATGGAAAGTTTTTTACTATATTCTTTTTCAGGAATTTTTTTACTAATACTACGATTTTGCCCGTGCCGCTGGCATTTACTTTTTTTCTCATGTTGTGTTAGGTATCTTGAGTGCTAACAATTTTGTACATAAATGACAGACACTTTATTATTATGAATGCTTTGTTGATCCATTCTTTGGTGTTTATTAATCTCTCTACGTGGGTGTCGGCTCTACGATTAATCCATCTTTCGTGGTAGTTGTCGGTTCCGCAGTCAGTCGGTGGTCCTTACAAAAATTTGAGAATTTATGTAATCGTATCGACTTTTAATTAATTTACTATTTTAAGTAAATTATTATCGTAATTTTAGATATCATTATTTCACGCTAATTTTATTCGGTGTTCTATTTGATATTTTTACCCAACATGTCAAATAGTACTGAAGGTATTCACTTGGAGTACCAAAAACAAAATCTAGCTAATTCATCATGCGCTAAATTAATTATCCTTTTTTTTTCTCTTGTTAGTTAATTCATATTAATATTTTTTATTTGCATCTTTTAGTACGCTAAATTTGGGCTACCAATCAATTTAATTACTTGAATTTTCCAAGAATCAGATGCTTTTAGTATGCTAGATTTTGGCTACCAATTAACTTAATTAGTTGATTTTTCTAAAACACCCTCTTCACAATGTGTGAATACCCTTTCTACTACCCACCCACTTTCCTCTACACAGAGTCAGAACACCCTTCACAAATACATTTTGATCTCTTTCACACTATTACATTTTTTTACAGAGGACACGAATTATGTGCTTGCATCGTCCATTGGATGTCCACTAAGACATCAAATTGAAATTGGGTCGACTAATACAATAACAACTATTTTACTAATTTTCTTTCTTCACCGAATTTGATTCGTTTCACACTAATACATTTTTTCAATAGCGAATATGAATCATGTGGTCACCCTGTCCACTGGACGACCTACTTATACCGTGTTTGGATATGTAAGTTCTTTTTCAGTCTTAATGAAAATTGAACAATTACTATTCCTTTTTGAAATTTCTAATCTCTTTCAATTTGGGACAGGAGGATTATCATTTGCAATGCACGGTAAAATTATTTTCTTCTTTCATAGCAAACTTGTTTTTTAATAGTTCCTTTTTTATACTTTCTAGATTTAACCTTCTTTTTTCCTATCTTTAATAGAGAGAACATTACCGAAAAAAATTATTGGCATTGTCATTCGAGAAGAATCTGAATTGAAGATTATGCTTAAGGCAAGATAAGATTACTTTTTCTTTTCTTAATTCCATACTTTATTTTCCAAGACAAAACATCTTATATTTGTATGCTATCAGGAAAATCAAAGAAAACTTCGAGCAAAAGAAAAAGGGAAGGAGAATCAAAAAGGAAAAGAAAAAGTAAATCGAGCTCCCAATTTACCTGTGGCAAGTAAATAATATTCCAGACATTTACGTTAGTAGTTACAAAGATTTGTTACACAAAGCTATATAAACAAAATATTTGAACCTAATTTATTAACACTATGCCTTCTTAAGTTTATAATTATACATCTTTTTAGGGTTTAGATAATATCCTTTATAAGGGTGTAAACGAGTCGAACCGGAGCGAACAGAGAGCTACTCGAATTCGACTCGAAATGATAAATTCGTACTCGAATTCGGCTCGAATTCGAATTATATTTGAAAAATCTTACTCAGATTCAACTCTGCTCGAATATTTATTACTCAAATTCGGTCCGACTCGACTCTAATATTTATTCAAACTACTCGCGAGCTTCAAATTAAAAGCTTGAATTCGAGTCTCCACATAATAACTAGTTTTATAATAAATATAATTATAAATTAAATTTGTTATTTTACTTAAAAATGAGAAAATATATTTATTATTACAATTTACAAATATAAAATAACAATTAAAATTAAAAACAAAACAAAATAATAACAAATTATCCTAATTTGATTTAAATTTGTATATATTATAAAAGAAAGTATCGAACATCTAATCGAATATGTATTAACCGAGCATGTATCGAATCCCAATCAAAAATTCGAGTAGTTTGAATCTTAAACGAGTCGAGTATAACCTTGCTCATATTCTACTCGTATTTTTATTCGAACTATTTTTAATGCTCACATTTGGATCATATTATTAACGAATCCGATTCTCGCTCGTATTTTTTCGAGTCGAACCCGAAACGAGTCCGAACTGTGTTGGCTCGTTTACAGCCTTAATCATTTACGAAACTACACTTCCTCAACGTAAAAGACAATAAATAGAAAGTGGCGAGCAATGCATATTGCACAACGCTTGCGTGTGAAATACAAAACCAAGAAAACTGAATATATGCACCCTAATCTGAATAAATAGAAAACGTTATTTTTTTCTTAGAAAAACACTACGACTCCTTTACGAAGCTCCAATTCCTCAACGTAAAAGACGAGAAAGGGATAATGATGATGTGCGTCTAATACATATTGCTCGGCGCTTGCATTGTGAAAGAGAGAAACAAGCAAAAATAATACAATCTCAACCATATCCATTTCAACCAAGGGTTTTCCCTGGTTTGATCCCCAGGCTATCCAAACGTGCAACTTATGAACGAGAATGTATCGCGATCAAGAATCTTTTTTATCGGCATCCGTTGTCGTTAAAACCTGCGCCATCATATTCTAATCGAATACTTCCAATTTCGATTTTACCACCTCAAGGGTTACATTCAACTAACTCAAATTCAAGGGGTGAAGAAATCCTTCTTCCAAAATAATATGGAGCATATACATATATCATCTTCCATGCCTACATCACCAACTTTTGAATTAGTTCAATGCAAATTATTTATAACTATATACCATATGGAGTGTTACGATGTGTGAACTATTTTGAAACAAATTCATTTATTTTTTAGGTTATTACCAATTATTCAGTCAATTCTTGATGAAGCTTGCGTACAAGAGGAGGCATTGCCTACAAATATAGCCCCTCAGCCGCATTCTATTTTAGGGAGACACTACCTCGATAAAATGAATATACAATGTCCTTACTGCTCAGCATTGCATTGGAAAGCCGAAAAGTTATCAAATTCATCTGTTGACCGCCCTTTCTTCGGAACATGTTTGCAAGGAAAGATTCGACTTCCACAACTATGAACGCCTCCTCCAGAAATTCAATCATTATATGATGGCAATGATGATTAGTCAAAGTCCTTTCGAAGTTATACCCGACTGTACAATGCGGCTAATGCTTTTACGAGCTTAGGTGTACATATGGATGATAGAGTGGTTCCTGGTAGGGGTCCTAACGCATTTACAATCCATGGGGAATTGCGACATCGGACAGGGTTACTACAACCTCCACCCGATCAAGATCCAGTCTATGCACAGTTGTATATTCACGATGCCGCTGTTGCTTTAGAATATCGTTCTCGAAGAAACCCGAAGGTGCAAGAGGATGTCCTAAGAACAATCCAGGATAGTCTTTTGAGATACAACTCATTTTCGGATAAGTTTAGACATGCAGCTGCAATTTTAAGCAGGGAACATCTGAACAATCACGACATCCAAGCTTACCTTCATTATAGTGCAGCAAAAGACCGTCGAACTCATAATTTACCCATGTCAGAGGAGGTTGCTGTCATATTACCTGGAGATGGTGCTGAATTCTCTGCGATGAGGGATATTATTGTACAGTTAAGAGGAAGTGACCAGTTAATGCAGATAAATGAATGTCATCCAGCTTATTTACCACTACATTACGTATTGTTGTTTCTGTATGGTGAGCTTGGATGGGAACCAAATTTTAAGCAGTGGGATGTCAATCAGGTAAAATTTCATCAAAAAGACTTCCGCAATTGCAATATTATGGGTATCGTTTGTTTGAAAGACCTACTGAGTATTCAACTATATTGAGGGGCAGAAGATTATTTCAAGAGTTTATTGTAGATGCATGGGCGGCAACAGAGCAGAATCGATTAACATATTATAGGCTCAACCAACAAAATTACAATATGATCTATACCAAGATCTGGTCGACGTAGTTCTTGATGGGTTAGAGGCTAATCAAGTTGGTAAACGAGTAGTTTTGCCTTTTTCTGGGAGTCCAAGGCAAATGTTTGAAATCTTCCAAGATTCTATGGCCATAACTCGGTATAACTAACACACTGAGATTTTCTTAACTATGACGGCAAATCCGAATTGGCTTGAGATAAAAGATGCATTGTCACCACATCAAACGTTAATTGACCGCCCAGACTTAGTGGCCCGCGTATTTGAGTTGAAGCGACAAGCTTTGATGATGTAGATTGATAAGAACATATTTGGTGCAAAGGTGGCACATGTTTTCATGATTGAATTCCAAAAGTGTGGGATGCAGTTGCTAATATTTCTTCAAGTGCCTGATAAAATACGAACATGTGAACAAGCAAATTGAGTTGTTTGTGCCGAATTCCCCGATCCAATTTCTGATCCACTTCTATATAAAACAGTTAAAACTTGCATGGTACATGGACCATGTGGTGTTCGAAATATTAAATCATGTATGGAAGATGGTAAATGCACTAAGAGATATCCTAAATATTGGACAGAAGAAACTACAATGGGCGAAGATGGGGATCCGTTATATCAAAGGCGCAATGACGATCGAAAACATTCTCTAAGGTCTGGACATAAAGTTGATAATAAAGATGTTGTAGCATATAATTCATACCTCGCTAGATTGTTTAATTGCCATATAAATGTGGAAGTTTGTGCAGGAGTAAGGTGGGGATAATACACTTTTTGATCACTGTACTAGGGTCTGATTTTCATTGTAGTTACTGAAACTTTTTTTGTTATAATCGAATAACTGTACTCTCAAAAATTACAAAATGGTCATTACTTAAGATTTTCGTCCGAAAAAACGGACGGAATGTTGACTGTGCAAATTGGCCTCTCCTTGCTTACGTGGAGCACAACTTACGTGGAGCACAACTTTGCCATATCTTTAAAGAAAGTGTAGTAAAATTTATTATCTTTATATAATAATAATAATAATTTCAAAATAATAGTAATAATATTAATTTCGAAATAATAATAATAATATTAATAATGATTTCAAATAATAATAATAATACTTTTTAAATAATAATAATTTCAAAATAATAATAATAACAATAACAATAATAATAATTTTTAAAATTTTAAAAAAAGATTATATAAATTATAAAAATATTTTTATATGAAGCTTATGTGTATTTAAAAAATAATATTTTTATTATTTTATTAATTTAAATTATTTTTAAAAGTGTATTATCCCATATATAACCATTCCGCGAAATCAAGGAATATATAACATGAATCATTCATATGTATATATATATATTAACCATATATGAATCCTGAATCCTCCTGTTGATAGGAATATAATATATGTAATAACGAAATCACGTGAATCATGGAAATCCGTACATGCTCCTGATGAATCCTGCTTGGTTAATATCATAATATATATAACCTGCATATCATGCTTCAGGAAACTAATCATATACTATATCAATATATAATATATAATATTCAAAATAATATTATTGTCATTATTTACAAATTCTTATTATTATTACTATTATTTTAAATTAATAAAATAATAAAAATATTATTTTTTAAATACACATAAGCTTCATATAAAAATATTTTTATAATTTATATAATCTTTTTTTTTAAATTTTTAATTTTTTAAAAATTATTATTATTGTTATTGTTATTATTATTATTTTGAATTTATTATTATTTAAAAATTATTATTATTATTATTTCAAAATTATTATTATTTTGAAATTATTATTATTTTTTAAAGATAATAAATTTTAGTTCTTCACCTTGTTTAAAAATAACAAAGGAGAAGTGATATAGCAAAATTGTGCTCCACGTAAGCAAAAAGGAGAGGCCAATTTGCACAGTCAGCATTCTGTCCGTTTTTTCGGACGGAAATCTTAAGTAATGATCATTTTGTAATTTTTGAGAGTATAGTTATTCGATTGTAACAAAAAAAGTTTCGGTAACCACAATGAAAATCGGACCCTAGTACAGTGAACAAAAAGTCTATTATTCCGAGTAAGGTGCGTAAAGTATATCAATAAATACATTTACAAGGGTTACGATCGCACAACTCTGGTATTGGGGTACGTAGATGAGATTAAGTAGTATATGGACTCGAGGTACATTGGACCTACAGAGGCGGCATATTCTGCTTCCCCTCCTTTGATACCAAAACTAATTACCTATATTCTTATTGCCAAAGGGTCCTTATACCGAGCAGTAGTAAATTAATATTCAATGTCCTTGATATTATATGTATATCTAATATTCTATTTAATTACACTTGCTTAAGAAATGCTTTGAACTTAGAATGATTGTCCACTAAGTACTTGATAATTTGATGAAGACACTGCTGTCTTCATCACCTTGTTCCAAGGAAGAAGGCAACACATTGTTTCAAAGGCGTGATCACGAAGGCGTCATGTTTAATTTTGATTGTATAGGAAAGGTTTAACTTTGATATGATCAAAGTTCAAGATCCATTTTTTAAATATTACTTCCACCTTCCCAAGGTTATACCTTTTTGACCTTTTGATTTCCAAATACTTAACCTTAATTAGCATTTTAAATTGAGTAAAAAGAACTTCGGGTTGGGGTCTTATAAAGGGTAATTTGAAAATTTAAATAGCCTTTTATATCACCAGTCTTCAAAGTACCTTCAATTCCCATTTGTAGCGGAGGTGCATGAAAATGAGTATTAAAAGCAGAAGATGGGTCTGGTAATATGTGTCGGAGCAAGTAGTGGTTGGAAACCATGTTTTATTCCCCCTGTTTTTGATGAATGTTTTAAATAAAAGTTACATTTTTAAATGTCCTATACTAAATTAAGTAGGAGCAAGCCACCATGTGCACATGTTGAGTAGGAACAAGCTCCTAAATTACTTTAGTTTTTCAAGAGTTTTTATTTTAATTTACAACGGGATTGATTAGGGTGACGACCTTGGTCCAGGAGGTATAGAAAAGAAGTGTATGTTCCAAAATTTAATTATTGTTTCAAGTGTGTTTCATTGCACTACCTTGACTAATACCCTTGATATGTCTTCTTCCCATGATTTATTCGCAAAATTATAATAAATCTGAACCGTCATTGTGCTAACGATTATTATTATAGATTAAATTTTAAAGTGGTAAAAGATTCAAATTGGGTTCAATCTTATTATTATAGATAGATACCTAAATCAAATATTAACGATTATACAGGCTGACCCAAAGCTTCAACCAATCTCCAAAAATTGAACAGATAAAGAAGAAAGAAGATAAAAGAAGAAAACCCCCATTTCACTTGGGTTGAGCTTGGTGAGATAGATTACTGACTTCTGACATTGTTCGATTTTTCGAAACCTACCAAACAAAAATGAGAGAGGCTGAGCTTGACCTTCTTTAAGGGTGTGTGGATGACGCTTTTCTAGAAAAGGAATGTTTGATGACTCTTTCAATAGTTTCGTTTTCAAACAGCCTCTTACCATGTATTGGGTCTAATTTTCCTTTTTTAATTGTTCGGATTAAATTGTACGAATCAACTGAGTTGTGGTTTAAATTAAAATTGTTTTTCTCATGAATTTTTTATCAAGTGAATCAACCATTAGCATCAGTTATACCTTGAAATCTTTAACTCAAGTTTCCGAATAGCTTCAGTTAAAAATTCTTATCTATTTCATCACAAGTCTTATAAAGTCGACTACAGCTTCAGTTTTTGAATTTTGGTGTTTTAATTTTTTTTTTACAATGGGTGTTTAATTTGTGTTCTCACTCTATCCCTCTCTCTTTCACAGCAGTAGCGCACACACACAACCTACAAAACACACATTTGCACACGAATGTTAGGTTTTTTTTAAATTGGGTGTCTTTTAATTTGGCTGTTTTTATTTTTATTATAAAATAGGTTTATAGTTATGATGAAATAGGTTTTTTTATTATGGATGTTGAGTTGGTTATTATTGAGTTCATTTTGTGAAATTTGTAGGCTAATTTAGGTTTTCTTTTTCCTTAATTTTTGTCATGGAAATTGTATGTGTATGTATTATGTAATTGATGTTCATTATCCATACCTTATGAAATTTATTGTGTAGCTACAACCGTTTCAACTGCACAATCATCGACCAATGGATGATGTTATATTTGGTGGTGTAAGTTTATCATCTGATTAACTCTTTCTAAATAAATCTTATTGATTTTTTTAATAACTTATTTATTTTAATTTATTTTCATTAATGTCGTGACCGATGGATAACGACCTAGAAAATACCGTATGATAATTTTTTCTTACTCATCATTTTCTTACTTTTTGTCTTATCTTTTTACCAGCTTATTTACTACTAAATGTTTCTTTGCCTATAGGTTCGAAGACTTTGTCATAATAATGTAGGAGTGGTAATTCGCAATGAGTATGAACTAAATTGTCTCCGTTTACATGAGGTAGTGTATCCTCATTCATTTTTTCTTTTTTCTTTTTTTTTTGCTTTTAAGTAGCGTTTTCTTACACAGAAGGAGAAAAAAGGGTCTGATGCTTTGGCGAATGCCAAATCTAAGGAGAAAGAAAAATCAACCTCTTCTAGTCAAGGAACAAAATATAAAGACTGCCAACTGGTATCACTTTTAATCCTATACTTTTATCTTTGTTTTTACAAAGGTTTTGGATGTTATTGAATTTAAAAAAAATTTAAATATCGTTTTATGTACAACGTTTGATTTGTCAACATGTTTTTTGTTTGTCTCGATTAATATTACTTATTTTTTTTATTTTTTTATCTTGTTCTTGCACAGAAGGATAAACAAAGGTTTGATGCTTTGGCGAATGCCAAATTTAAGGGGAAACAAAAATCAACCTCTTTTACCCAAGGAACAAAAAATAAAGATTGTCAACTGGTATCACTTTTAATCATATTTTTTTCGCTCTGTTTTTACAATGGATTTAGTTGTTATTGAATTTTAAAAAATTTAAGTTTCGTTTTATGTAGAACGTTTGCTTTGTCAACATGTTTTTTGTTCGTCTCATTTAATATTACTTTTTTTTATCGTGTTCTTACATAGGAGAAAAAAGTTTTGATACTTTGACAAATGCCAAATTTAAGGGGAAACAGAAATCAACCTCTTTTAGCCAAGGAACAACAAATGAAGATTGCCAACTGGTATCACTTTTATTCCTATTCTTTTCTCTCTGTTTTTACAATGGATTTGGATGTTACTGAATTTAAAAAATTTAAGTTTTGTTTTATGTAGAACGTTTGGTTTGTCAACATGTTTTTGGTTCGTTTCATTTAATATTATTTTTTTCCCCTGTTATTCCGTGTATGCAATTGAATTACCGAGGAACTATGATTTTTTTTTACCAGTTTTGTAGTTGAGGGTTTTAGTTTCTTAATCTTAATGTTGCTTTGTAGCCTTTAAGCTTTTGTTATGACATAAGATTTGAATCTTTTGTTGGGTCCCATTTTTTAAAACTCTAAATTTGTTTGAACATTCCATAATTTGAAGCATCAATCAATAGTGAAACATCAACCTTTCCCAGTAGTTTTGACCGAGCATATTACTATAGAACAATGTGTTGGATGCAACTGTGGCTATATGCTGTTTTATTTTTGCATCAAACAAAAACTTTATTATAATTATAATGTTGATAAATGGTTGGGCAGATAGTTCTGTTAATGCAGCACTTTATTGTCATGGTACATCACGTTGCTATATATACAATGTGGAAAACGATACGATATACGTTAAATCAACAAAATAATAATTATTTTTTTTATGGGTTTGTGGTTTAGGCGCCAAACTATAATGTTATATCAAAATCAACATTGCCGCAACGTGCAAAAATGCGTTATGTTGGGAAAGAAAATGAGTCCTCTAAACGTCAATTAGGACAACTTGTGCGTCACGAAAAAGAGCGATCAAAACATTGTAAGCCCGTTCAGCCTAGATTTTTTCCTTCTTTACTACCGAGCCGTCGTAGCCGAGCATGCCTAGAATGAGAATCAAATAAAAGGTCCCTCTTTCAACTAATTACTTTGTTTACCAAAATTTCACATCCTGTAATTGACTGTATAGTGACAGTAAATGTTTTAGAGTCATCGTCAACCAACTTGCTTCAAAATCTTAATGAAGATACTACAATAATTGTTTCACGGTGGTTGTTTGTAGCCATCATGAATCAAGAAAATCATCCTCAAAATCTTAAAGAAGGCACACCACCAAATATCTCAAGGGTGTCGCCTGTGACTACCATGCTCTAAGACTTGCCTCCTCTAAACCTATACAAAAGCACAACAACAGTCTTGGAACCATTCTCCCCATGTTCGACAAACATGTTCCAACAAATGCGTAATCCGAATGAAGGCACCAGGTGTTCGATATAAGTTTTACTTTTCTACTCTCACATTTGTTGTCTTATTCATGTTCTCCTTTTAAAAATTGTATGACATCTATAATTTTATCTGTAGTGCCTACACAGTAGAAGGTGTAGCTATGGATGTTGCATTTAATCCTCGAAACCATGAAATTCCAGATCGTCATTCCCTCGGCTTGATGAATCGAACATGTCCTCATTGTTCTGCCTTACATTGGCTTGCTGAAAAATTAACAAAATCATCTGTATCAAATCCTCTCGTTGGTAAATGTTGTTTACAAGGAAAAATTTGATTACCTCCACTTATTGCACCTCCTTTAATGCTTAAAGCATTGTATGACGACAATGATGAACAATCAAAATCGTTTCGTCAGCACACACGAGAGTATAATGCAGCTAATGCGTTTATGAGTCTTGGTGCTACTTTGGATGACAGATTAATTTTCGGGAGGGGGCCTAGAACATTCACTGCCCATGGAGAATTACGCCATCAAACAGGATCGCTTATGCCACAGTCAGGGTGTGAACCAATTTACTCTCAATTGTACATTTATGATCCTAATTCAACTTTAGATGTTCGCAACAACAAAAATCCTAACTTGAGAAGAGATGTTTTGAAAACCATACAAGATTGTTTATTGCAAGTAAATCCATTTCCTATTAAATTTCGGCAGGCTCACACAATTTTAAGTGAATTGGAATTGACTGGGGTGAATTTATCGGCATATCTTCACTACAGTTCTGTAACAGACCAGCGTCGATATTATCGGAAGATGGAACTGAATCAAGTGGAATGAGAGATATTATGTTACATTTGAGAGGGGATAATGGTTTGATGCAAATTAATGAGCGTCATCCGGCCTATTTGAAATATTGGAACGCTTCCCAAGGTGGACCTTCATCTACTCGACTGACACAATTGCAAAATTACAGTTATCGTATGTTCCAACGTGGCACTGAGTATTCAACAATTTTGAGAGCTGGAAAACTATTTCAGGAATTTGTAGTAGATGCTTGGGCAGCTACTGAACAAAATCGGTTAACATACTACAAGTTGAATCACTCGAAGTTCCGTGCAGAACTTTACCAAGGTCTTGCAAATGGTTGTAGAGATGAGCTTGGTCCTGAACAAGTTGGTCAACGAATGGTGTTGCCATCTTCATTCACTGGTGGTGTATGACATGTTTGAAATTTTTCAAGATTCAATGGCTATCACGCGGTATAATCAACACCCATATATTTTTCTAACTATGACAGCAAATCCCAAATGGCTTGAAATTACTAAATCACTATTGCTAAATCAGATCCCTACTGACCGTCCTGATTTAGTGTCCTGTGTTTTTGGGTTGAAGCGAATTTTTTTGACGAAGGAGATAGAAACAAACGTCTTTGGTAGAAAAGTGGCGCATGTTTTTACAATTGAATTCCAAAAAATGGGGTTACCGTACATGCATGCACTTTTGTTCCTTCAAGGTTTAGATAAAATTCAAACATGTGCTCAAGTGGACAGAGTAGTGTGTGCTGAATTTCCGGATTGTCAAACTGACCCATTGCTTTTTGAAACAATCATAGGTTGCATGGTACACGGACCATGTGGTGCTCGAAATCCACAAGCACCATGTATGGAAAATGGGGTGTGTATCAAGCAGTACCCTCGATCATTTGTTGAATCAACAAGTCGTGAGGGGCAAGATATTGATAATAGAGACGTGCCACATAATTTGTATTTATCAAGAATGTTCAACTGTCATATCAATGTTGAAGTTTGTGCAGGAATCAAATGTGTAAAATACATTCACAAGTATATTTATAAAGGACATGATCGCGCAACAATGGTACTTGGAGGAATTAATGAGATCCAACAATATCTTGATGCTAGGTATATTGGACCTCCAGAAGCTGCGTGGCGATTGTTTGGTAATCCTTTACATGAAGAGATTTTGTCAGTTGTAAGAGTGACACTTCATTTGCCCGGGATGTCGTGTGTTCTTTAACCCTGCTGAATCTTTTGATACGATCATTTCTAAAGGTTCACATCAGGAAACAACTCTAACTGGCTTTTTTGATGGTTGCACTACAAATGAATCTGCCCTTGTATTAACTTATCAGGAATTTTCACAAAAATTTGTTTGGAACAAGTCTATCAATAAATGGACTCCAAGACAAAGGAGTTATGCAATTTGTAGAATGTACTTTACTAGCCCTAATTCAGGTGAACGGTTTTATTTGCGTTAACTGTTGTCAGAGGACCAACTTCATTTGACTGGCTACGCACGGTAAATAATGTTATGCATGATACATTTAAGTCAGCATGTGTTGCAAGAGGACTTCTTGAAGATGATGAAGAATGGATACAATGTCTTCAAGAGGCTGCAATTATGAGAACGGGATACCAATTAAGGAGACTATTTGCTATAATTCTAACGGAATGTTTTCCATTGCATCCTTTTGCATTGTGGAAGCAATTCTCAGCACATATATGTGATGATTTAGTACACAAGATTCGTACTAAGTTTGGTATTTTGAATCCAACTGATGATCATATTGAATATTATGGCTTATATTTGATGAATCAATTGCTCCATGAGTTGGGGAAGAGTTTAGTTGACTTTCCACCCATGCCACAACCAACTGGAAATTGGAATGCAATAGTTGAAAATAGATTACTGTTTGAGCACCACTAACTTGAGAATGAAGCACAACAATATGATGCACAAATTAATGTTGACAGCCTTAATGATGCACAACTTGCTACTTATGCTGCTGTCACAACGTCAGTATCTGAAAACATACCAACTAGTTTCTTTTTGAGTGGAGGTGCTGGGATGGGGGAAACGTTTTTGTACAATACCAATGCAACCAAATTGCGTAGCTATGGACATGTTAATGTGGCTTCATCTTGTATTGCATCGTTGTTAATGGTAGGGGGCGCACTGCTCATTCGACATTTTGTATTCCTTTGGAAACCCTAGATAATTTAACATGCGGGTTCACTAAACAATGAATGCATGACGAATTGTTTAGAAAAACAAAGCTGATAATATGGGATGAAGTTCTTATGCAACATCGATACTTTGTTGAGGCAGTCGATCGCACCCTTCAAGATATCAGAGATGATAAAAGACCTTTTGGGGATATCACTGTTGTCCTAGGTGGAGACTTTCGACAAATATTGCATGTTATTCCTAAAGGCGTTCACGAGCAAATTGTCGGTGCATCATTAAGACGGTCTTCGCTATGGAAAGATATATTTGTTTCGACTCTGGGTTTAAACATGCGATTAACACGTACAGACGTTCGAAATACTAATTTTGCTCGATTCTTGATGGAGGTAATATTTCATTCAACCTTGAATTGAATTTCTATAACATGATGTTTTGAATTAAATCTCACTTTGTGAATAATTATACTTTCATTTTTTTAGATTGGGACTAATCCACAAGAAATTGTGCAACTTCCATCTACAATAAATCGGTGTCATAATCTAAATGAATTGATATTTAGAATCTATTCACAATTGGATGTGGTTGGTATAGTGACTCCAATCTTTCTCACTGAACGGACAATTCTATATGCTCACAATGACGACGTCAGTGATATAAATGCTGCAGCACTGAATATTACTTTGGGAGAAACAATTACTTTTTTAGCTGCAGATAAAATGTCTGAAGGTGATGAGCTTGATTATACCATTAGGAATCGATATCCTAACGAGTACTTAAAATCGAGCTTGATCATACCATTAGGAATCGATATCCTAACGAGTACTTAAACTCGCTGAATCCTTAAGGGTTGCCACCGTTTAAATTGGAGTTGAAAGTTGGATGTCCAATAATGTTACGAAATATTTCACCGAAAAATGTACTTTGTAATGGCACACGATTGATGGTTGTTAGATGTGCCTCAAGGGTAATCAAAGCTCAGATATTAAATGGAGATAAAATTGACAATTTAGTCTTCATTCCGAGAACATCATTGACACCAACATCTTTGGATTTGCCTTTTCGAATGACAAGACGTCAGTTTCCTGTCCGATTAACTTATGCTATGACAATCAATAAAGCCCAAGGACAATCTATCAAGTTCGTTGGGATTGATTTGCGGACACCTGTTTTTAGTCATGGACACCTTTATGTGGCACTATCTAGATGCACATCTTCGGATCGTATTATTGTCCTCCTTCCGGGAGATGGGTTGAATTGCACCACAAATATTGTTTGCCCAAAAGTTTTGTTATAATATTCTTACGACAAGTAAATGGTATAGTTTAAAAAAGTTTATTTTTACTGAATTATGTAATCTTTTTAACATTTCAAATTTTAATTTTACAATGAGGTTCATTCTTTGTAGGATTGGAGTGAATTTGTCAACGAGAACGATAGAGTATATACAATGGACCTTTGTGGATGGGGCCGACATAATTAGGTAAATCTACTTTTATGTCACTGCATCAAAATAACTTTACTATTCCTATAATATAAATAGTGTTAAATTTATTGTTTATGTAAATAATTTAGGTGGTTGTGCATTCTACTCATTGGGCAAAGTGCGTTCGTATTGATACGAGGACATTAAAGATAGTGATGAAGAGAAGGTTTGAAGGGATGAAGAAGACATTTAAGAGAGAACAATTGTCTAGGTGTGAAAGTCTCTCTGACCAAGACTCTTTATATTTCTTTACTTCTCATGCAGACACACAACACACAATACATGCAAAAACACACATAATTGTAACCAATCAAACACTCGCAAATCAAACTCACACACCATTATACTGTCACCAATACAGATTTATGAGTTAAATCATTAAGCAAATGAATAGTTTGTTGAAATGGTACTAAAATACTTTATTTGATTGCAAGTCTACATTCATCCATATCTTTTCCTAAATAAGGCAATATTTTGTTACAATCTCTCTAACTTCTTACTTATATCAATCTAAATCATCCCCCCCCCCCACTATATACAAATGTGTGTGCTCATTTGTTTTTTAGATAATTCAGGGTAAAGTAAGTGTTCTTATGTTTCGGATTTGCAGTTGTTTTATTTTGACTCACATATTTCGATAATTTTTATATTTCAAATATTTTCAAGTATACATTGAAGGATACTTGGTGTAAACTGTAAAAAATACTTGGTGTAAGCGGTAAAGTAATGGGTCTTGTGGTCAATATTTTATTTCTCTATTTTTTGCATGTTTGTATTTTTTGTGTTCCATCTTTTATAAAGTTAACGAATTATACATGGTTATCATGATTTTTGGGTATGGAATGATGGTATTTTTGGTGGTTTGGATATGTATTGATGATTGTAAGTTTTGTAGACAGGTTTAGAATTTGCTGGATATCTATTTTTAAAGAAAACTCTATCGAAATTTCTAGAAATTAGTACCGACTATCTTATGTTTTGGTAGTTGGATATGTGTTGATATTGAGTATGTATTAATTGTTGTGGTGGTATGTCTTTAGGTAATGTAATATTTTCGATAACGAGTCTTATGCTCAACATGTTGTTTCTCTATTTTCTGCATGTTTGTATTTTTTGTGTTTCGTCTTTTGTAAAGTTAAGTAATTATACATGGTTATGATGATTTTTGGGTATGAAATGATGGTTTTTTTTGTGGTTTGGATATGTATTGATGATTGTAAGTTTTGTAGAGAGGTTTAGAATTTTCTGAATATCTATTTTTAAAGGAAATTTTGCCGAAATTTCTTGAAATTAATACCGACTAACTTGATGTTTTGGTGGTTGGATGTGTTAATGATTGAGTATGTATTAATTGTTGTGGTGGTATGATGAATTGTGGTGGTATATGTCTTTAGGTAATGTAATATTTTTCGAGTTTTAATCTAATTTTTTGTTACGCCGTGCCTTCAGGCACGGACATTACTAGTATATATATATATATAGGAGAAAGGTAATCTAAAGCAGTTGGCTACTTAATAAAATCACCAATTTTGTATAAAATTTAAAATTATTTTTATAAAACCCAAAAATAAAAAATTTAACCCGAGGAGTAAAACTTGGCTAAAGCATGCCTTAGATTACCTTATCATATATATATCAAACCATCCCATGTGTTTCGATGTGCAATTTGGGGTGTCCCATGTTTTGTGTTGGAATTAAGTGATTAATTAGATGTGGGGCCTGTTAATAGATGCGTCAACTTGGATCTTGATGTTAATGGTAGTTAGAAAGTAATGGTTAGGATTCTTGAGAGCTGGTGTGGGGAATGATGGAACCTCCAACTTATGGCTGTCATTTGCAACTTATCAATTCTCACCACTTGGGTTGATATAGGAAGAAGAGTGGAATAGTGTAAAAATGTGGAATGTGCAATCTTGGGCTTAGTTCACCATTCACCTCTGTTGCAAAAGGGGGAAGTCATTGCTAGTTGTTTTTGGTTGTTATCAGCTAGTTGAAGCAGTAGTATCGAGTTCTTGTAATGTTACTAAAATTAGTAGAAGTTCATTGTTGTGACATTGTGTCTAACAACTTAGTTTGATGCTTTTTAGTAACTTCTCTGAATGGTAGGAATGTTTGTTTCCTATCTTGCACTCTATTTTGGCTTGGTCTTCTAGTAGTGAATCATCCAGTCGAAACTTTCACACTACTTAATATTGTGTGTTTTGGTTGTTAAAAGTGGAAGAAGAATATTTTGAACAGAGTGAGAATGATATGTATGAATGATATAACTCATCTTTCTCATGTTTTTGTAGGGGAATTGGTTTCAAATTCTATTACTGGTCGTTCCTCTTTCAATATAATCAGAGTTAAAACTGGAGAGGTAAAATATTCATTAATAATTGTTTGCTTTTGCTGAAACTGAATCATCCTATGATTATTCAGTTTCACTATTCAAGCTTCCTCCATTTTTGTTAATCTTTTATTTCCTTGTAATTTGTTTTACTTTTGAGTGAAATATTGTGCTATATTTGTCATAATTGGCCTTTAGTTGAAACATTATATGCAAACTGGTTTCACCAAATATTTGAAACTACTACTATGGATATGAAATATAGACCACATAAGTTATTTATTTATGTTTAATTATAAATATGTGGGTGTAAATTACCTCAATCTTAGAGGGTAAAAAAAGGAAAATGGAACTATCTCAAATTTGTTGCTCAGCCCCGCAACATAATATATAATATAAGTGTTTTACTTTTATATATGTTATATTTGACACTAAAAATTAAAAGCGCAAGGTTTACTTACGAAACTAGTCTACTTGTGGTATCTTTCTTGCTGGAATTTCCCATGTTGCAACCATATTTTTAGTTTGTCAGTTACATCCTTGGAAATTATTGGATAAAAGTAGAGTGATGAAAAGTATGTCATGAGGACTTTTTGTCAAGGGATATTTCAAAACAGTTTTTAGCTTTAATATATTGTATCTATACGGTTTTATTTTTTATCTAACAACAGTTTCACATTAAGTAAACAGCTGTAATTTTGCTTTTGGTTGATTAAGGATATCGCAATGAAGATAATGTCACATGCTCAACAAGGATCTCAATTGATGTGTTGTTTCTGCAAATGGTGCAATTTCAAGTGCTAAACTTAGCCGGCCTGATTCTTCTGGGGGCACATTCACTTTTGAGGTGCAGTAATCAATATCTTTTCTTATAAATGGTTAGTTTCAGCTTTATTGTGTTCCGTCATTTCGCTGCCATGTTTGAAGTGGTAGGAGTGTTCTATGCATCAATCTTTGTTATCCAAATAACAGAGAGGATGATATATGCATAGATATTTTATATGATGTTCTGCATCTAATTTATATATATCTTAAAATAGTATAGCTAATACATTATTTTTAATTTAAAATAAAATAAAATGGACAAGTTCTGATTTAATATTGTTTTGCACTATTGATTCGGGATATATTCAACAAGAGAAGAAATTGTATTTGTTTTCCATCTTATGTTAGTGCAGAATTAGTGAGTTTTGTGACGACCGTAATGCAGTGTATAATTTCAAGATCTGATAATAATTTTCTATTGTGATGTCCTTGAGGTCTGTTCATGTCTGCATATATGAATTTTGATTATGTTTCCTTTCTTTGTTGATAAAAATCAGATCATCGTAGGCAGTTTTTTCCTTGGGAATATGCAGGAATGCTCCAAAGAAAAAGAAAATGGGATTCTGCCGGAGTGCTCCAGAGAAACAAAGAAACAGAAGATTGAGTCTACAACTTTTGTTGCACCCCCTGCTGTCATTCATCTTCCTAGTGCAGAAATGGTAGATCCTTCTTATGGGCTGAGCGCAACAGATACCATGAATCAAAATCTGTCCTTTAGAAAACTGTCGTTTTCTAATATAAAAACCGTCGTTTTCTAATATAAAAATCGTCGTTATGGGCTGAGTGCAACAGATACCATGAATCAAAATCTGTCCTCGCCCTCCAGTGAAGATACTATAACGACGGTTATGATTGACTGACCGGCGAGTGCAGAAGTAACAGATACTATAACGACGGTTTTTATATTAGAAAGAATTTATCAGTTTCCTTTAGAAAACCTTAGGAGTGAGTTTGGAAATTGGATTGAAACTATGTTAACTTGGTAGTTACCCATAACTCGGCCTGAGAAGCCCCAAACCATTCTTTCAAGTTAGCAAGTGGAAGTTGCAATTTAGATAATTTGTTAAGCCAATTGAATTTGCAAATTTCGATATAAAAGTAATAAATTATTCCTTTTATGCAAGTGGAGAAAATTGAAAATAAAAGAAAAATCCATATTAATTTGTTTTTGTAATTATCACCGTCCAAACGAAAATTAAATCTAACATTTTAAACAGTGCTGCTTTTACCTTTTTTTTTTGTTTGCATGGTAAATAAAGAAACACCAATCTCACCCACTTGTTTTATATGCAACAAGGAGTTAAAGCAACCACATTTTACACTAGAAAATTGTTAAATCCACAACAAATGTGTCGTTATAGATTCTATAGCAACAGTTTTCACCATCGTTATACATCTATAACGACGTTTTTGTTGTGAAAATAACAAAAAATATTGTGAATTTAATAATTTTATTTACACTAATATCATTCGTCGCAAATTGAAGAGATAGGCAATGCAAATGAGCACAGCAACGGTCAGGGCAGCAGCCATTGTAAAGTTGATGACTTACTATTTAGAGATTATAGTATAATATGACATAATGCCAATTTCATTATCATACCCACTACTAAAATAAATATTATTAAGGGACAAATATACTTGGAGTTGAAAAAATAATCATTTCATTTTCTTGCAGTTCTCTTTGCAAGAACGGAAATTTGGGAGGTCACAACTCAAAGAGGTAGCCACAAAAGCTTTGGATTTTTTAGTACAATGATCTAGTGGGTTGGGTTGGGATGGGGTGGGGTGGGGTGGGGTGGGGGGGATGGGTGCCTATGGGATTAGTTGAAAATTCTAAGAGGTTCAAAGACTTTGTCTTCAAAAAAAAGGAAAAAAAAGAGAGACAATAACTAAGAAACATCAATCGAGTGTGAATATAACTCCAAGCAAAAATGAAGGTTTTCTAAGCACTCAATAGGAGGATTAATGATATCAGAAACTTTATGTATTTGCCTCAACAGTTAACAGAATTGTGAATAACATTAGAAGATCGATCAACTTGGGAGATATCTGAACTGTATAACAGCTACCAGCCAATTTGGTATACAAACAACAAAAACACTAACCAAGACCTGTTCCAGCATCTTTTCGTGGTGCATCTGCCTTGATTCGGGGAGGCCTAACTATACGATCAATGAGACCATATTCAAGAGCTTCTTGAGGACTAAAGCGCTTCATCCGGCTCAAGTCCTTGTGAATCTGCAAATATGTAATAAGAAATGCTAACATTTTAATCACAAAATAAAAGTTTAGGAAAAAACTACCGACTCTAGGGGAAAAAATTACTAACTGAAGAATCCAGACAGACATAGTTAGCAAAATAGGGCAAAATTAAATGTGTATAAATACTCGTTTCAATATGCTCTAATATCATTTTTGGTTGACAAGAATCAAAGGGGAAAATCTTAATCTTGTGCACATGTCAAGCTAAAGTAACAAAAAGCTGAAGCAACTCATCAAACCAGTCGAGCAAAAAAGAATCATAGAGTTTAGTGAGAATCCAATTATACCTTCTCAGCAGGCTGGCCCGTCTTCTGAGACAACTCTTTAAAGAGATAATCTCTAATTCTGAGGAGCTCATTCGCTTCATTTTGAATGTCATCAGCCTGCGAATGACTGGTATATAAGTATATATATATACATGAACACATACAAGACAAAGAAAACTACACTGGCGGAGATTTATAACTATATTAACTTTTCTGAACAGGGGAGAAGTATTCAAACCTGACCACGAGCAGCCCCAGCTGGAGATTGTAAGGCAATTCTCGAAAGAGGCATTGCAAAGCGATTTCCCTTCATATTGCAAACAAAATCAGAGATAGATTCAAGGAAGCAATAAATATTGGCATTAACACCTAATAGGAAAAACGTTTTCAATCAAGCAATGCAGCATCACACATGGAAACATAATAGTCCATTACTGCAATATGACTATTGCACCCAGTTTACATGTTGAAGGGACCAAAAGTTCTTTTTGTTAGTGTCCCATGTAATTCAATTATTACACGACTGAGTCTATCATATGATTTTGAATGAAACATGAAGAAACTGAAAACCCTAAGCATTTTTTTTTTTGAATTGATGGGATAGGTTATTCGTTTTCCATTAATAATGAAATGGTTTATCATGCTCCCCTGCATTGTATCAAATATTAACTTTCTTCCTGTTATATTTTTCTCTGAAGTTACTTTACCATTGTGAGGTAAAAGTATTACCTTTTCTCCAGCAGCAAGAAGAAAGCCAGCAAGATTATATGCATAGCCCACACAGTTGGTACCAACAGGACTTTGTAAGCTTTGCATTGTGTCATAGATAGCCATGGTTGGCGTAAGCTGTATAAGGAGAGAAATCCAGCAAATATTTTTTTATAAAAAGTAGTTAGATCTGTAGACTCTAAAAGAAGAATGTACATTAAGTTTAATATAAGAAAAAACTTGATTGAAGAATAACTCACATCTCCACCAGGACTATTGATGTACATATACATCCTTTTGGAAGGTTCAATACTGTCAAGGTACAACATTGTCGCCAGTATTTGGTTGCTAAATTCTTCGTTTATTTCTTCCCCAATGAAGATAACCCGTTCCCGGTACTGCAATGCAATAATTTAGTGACTCACTACAGATATAGCACATGGAGGAAAAATAAATAGTCCACCCTTAACATTGGGTCATGCAAAAAGACTAGACCCCATTCTTCCACTGTCTAACATGACTATCTAAGAAGTCAACAGATTCAAGGTCATAAAGTAGATCGTCAGCCGTAATAACTTACAAGGGCATTCCACAAATCAACCCACTGCCAAGTTCCCTCACCAGGTGTTCTGTACGGAACTCTTGGCGTTCCTATGGGCATCATTCCAACACGCGCTCTCGTTGGTTTACCCTTACAAATCCTGCAATTCAATAATATGTCAGTGTATAGTTCTGACATATAACTTTATATCCCCATATAAACCCTCAAATATATTTTTGCCACAAAATTATCAGATACCACGGAAAGAATTTCAAGGCATCTCATTTGAGCATTGTGCATAAACCCAACAACTATTTTAAAAAAATACATATTAACTGGTGAAATAAAATTTACTTCCAAGCTTCAATTTTATTTCACTTTTTCCACAAATTAGATAATAAATTTAAGTGTCATATGATCATATCCTTTATATACCCAGTGAGTATTACTTCCCTAACAATTTATGATGAATGACAACACATTTTAAATTAAGAAGTAAAAAGTGAGTATTTTAACTACCAGACCGGACCTTCAAATGGTCAAAAAGAAAACCCAAAATCCAAAACAAGCAAAAAACAAACCTTGATTCAACGCTTTTATTCACCTTGTTGTAAAATTCAACATTCAAGTTGGGTCTTTCAGTGCCGAAAGAATCTACCAAAATCAAGATATTATAAACACACTAAAAAAGTTAAAAGACTTTTGCAGTGTAGCCAAATTACAAAGTAAATAAGAAATTGAAGTTGCAATTAAATGGATAGAAGAAAGATACTTGGTGATTGAAGCTTTAGCCCCACAAAAACCTTAGTCGCGCAGCTGCCAAAGAAAAAACAAATTACCCAAAAGAACACAAGTAATTTTTATATATGTGAGTGCATATAATTAATAGAGATGGAACCTGAGAGAAGGCTGAGGGACTCTGGTGTGAGAGTTAAGACATGATGAAGAAGAACAGGTTGACTGGAGCGAAAGAGCCATCTCCGAGAGAAGAGAGAATGTAATCAAAGCCGGAATAGGGATAGTCGGATAGATGTGAAGAGGAGATAGTTTCCGGATCTTTTAATGGAGCTGTTTATACAACCCGACCCGGATTGCTAAGTAACAAAGGGCAAAGGTCCAAAAATGGCCCTGACGTTTACACGGATATCCCACTTACACCCTGAACTAATTTTTTTTTTCCAAAAATATCTCTAACGTTATAAAATGTAGCTCAAATATGCCCCTCACGTTAAAAAAATGACACCTAGACAAACAGGTGTTACTTTATTTATAATGTGGCTGACACGTGGCAAGATTGATGCTTGTGTGTAAAAAGTGAGTTATTTTATAAATTTTCTTTTATTATTTATGTGGGTGAAAGAGCAAAATAATACTAATAAATTATAATAAAAATAAATTAATAGTTAAATTAAATATTTAATCAAACAAAAAAAGAATAATTAAATTACCCCTCCCCACCCCTCCCCTTTCCCCTTTCCCCTTTCCCCTTTCCCCTTTCCCTTTCCCTTCCTCTTCCCCCTTCCCTCCTTCCCTCCTTCCCCCTTCCCGTCCTTTCCCTGTCAACCCTTTCCCCCATTCCCTTTAGGAAATATTTTGTTCCTTTCATCCATATGCACACCCGTCTAGGCCTTGAGTCTTCGAGCAACTTTCGATTAGGAAGGAACAAGGGAAGGGCGGTGGCGGCGAAGAGTGGAGAGTGATGGTGATTTTGGGGTTTGATTGGAAGTAGTGAAGAATTTCTGGGGATTTGGAGAGAGAAATTTGGGGTTTCTGGGGTTTTGTTTGGGGGTTTTAAAATCTGATTTTGAAGGTGTAAATTTGTTTTTCAAAAATAAAAATTTTCTCAATCTAGATCTTGATTTCTGGTGTACTCAAGATTTTTTGATTTGAGATTACTGGTTGTGCTTCGAGCCTTCGATAGTTCGGGATGCTCTGCCGCAATCGATCGGACCGTTTGTGGGTTTGAGGTCGAGTCGTGGGAATGGATCGGTGGTACAGACCGGTCGACGGTGGCGAAGTGGGGGTTCGTGGCGTTGTGGTGGATCGACGGTGGCGGAATGTTTTACACCCGCCCCATTCTCATCTTTCATTTTGATGGTGGGGGTTAGTGGTGTTGTGGTGGGTCGACGGTGGCGGAATGTTGGTTGATGGTGTTAGGATTTTGCAGAGTAAGAATTCATCAAGAGGAAAAAGACTGTATTAATTTTTATATTAATTAATTTAGGGTTATTTGTATTAATTAATTCAAGTGGGCGAATTTTTGTTATTTGTGTTAATGAATTAAATATAAATATAAATATTTATTTTGTTTATTAAATATAAATATTTATTTATTTTATTAATTATTTATTTTGTTTTAAAGAAAAATAAAATAAATAATTAATAAAAATTGATTTTTTTAATTATTTGTGTTATTGAATTTTTGTACACGTCAGCAAATATTGCCACGTGTCAGCCACATCATAGAGGGTTTAACATTTGTTTGTCAAGGTGGCATATTCATTAACGGAAGGGGCACGTTTGACCCGAAATTTATAACGCCAAGGGCATTTTTGAAAAAAAATAGTTTAGGATGTAAGTGGGATATCGTAAACATTAGGGGTGTTTTTGGACCTTTGCCCAAGTAACAAATGCCAACTACTTTAATTTATTTATTTTTTTAATTTTTCTAAAAAGTTTTGTAAGACCCCAACTTTTTGAATAGAGATTAAATTTTCTCGAAATATATTTTTGAATATTATGGTGTGGATTTGATATAATGTTATAGTTGTGGGTAATATTTATAAATTTTGCAAAGTACGGAAGTTGTTATATAATATTCGATTGGTCGGGAAATATTCGTTTTAACAGGGAATATTCGTATAACGACACAATCATTGGTGGACCCCCACAACGGAATTATTGTTGGATTGAGAAAACGACAAAATACTTTATTAAAATAACGGCGAAAGTTTTACCGTTAACTGTTGAACTACCCGGTAGTAAAAGTACAGTAATACGCGTGGTTGCATAGTAGCACACGGTATTGATTATTGATGCTTATGTGAGAAGTCACTCAGTTATACTCAATTATTGCTACAATAATTGTTGCATCATATCTCTCATATTATTAATTCGATTATTGTCGTAGTATCATCTGCATAATATGTTATTTTATTAAATCAATAATTGAGACGACAAAGTTATTCATATTATTAAATTGCAATATTTACAATGTCTAAATGTTCTGTCAAGGAAAAATTTGGTCACTTAATTACGCGCTAATAGAGAGAAATCCTTATTGGAAAGCCCCCTCTTTCCTGGGAACAACCTGATTGATAAATATTGTGAGTTATAATATTAATGATGAATGTTATTAAAATTAAAGTTGTGTTTGGAGTTGAATTTGGAGACGCGGACGTGATATTTGAGTCCCGAACGATGAAATTAGTAAAAATAGTCCATAAACACAAAATTTTCTGGAATTCACTATTTGGTCAAAAAGACAACAATTGATTTTTTCGGGAAAAGTCAAACTTTGAAATTTCAAAATTTATATTTTTGATAAAAATGGTTTCATTGTGTTGGAATTATTTGTGTTAGTAAAAATCGACAATTATTTCGATAATAATTGATGTTTGGAGGTTATATTGACCAATCGGGTATTTAACCGGATAAATGAGCAATTGATTCCTATTATTTCAAATGAGTATAACTATTTGTTCATATGTGTATAATATTGTTTCACATTCTTGTTACTATTAGGGGAGTTGGTGCAAGATTGATAATACTTGCATGCTAAGTTAAAAATGGAGTTATAGATGGAGGTACTATACTGTAATTCGTATTTTCACATGTCTAGAACTATTGATTCACATAATTTACTATTGATTCATATTATTTACTATTAGGGGGGGTGGTGCAAGTTTGATAATACTTCCATGACTAAATTAAAAAAAAGGAAAAGTTGGAGGTATTAATTGTACTGAAATTTTTGAGCCCCAAAACGTGCAATTATCGAAACTATATTTTTTTATAAATAGAAGCTCATTCTTCCTTCATTTCTCACCAATTCACAAAATCTTTAGAGTGATTATTATAGAGAGAAATTATAGAAAGAAGAAGAGAAGTCTGCTACCTCACTATTCCAGTATCCAGTTTTTCTAAAGGTAGGGAGTATTATTTCTTTCTTATCCATGAAGAGAACTTCTGTTATTCCATTCTTTATTATTCTATTGGAATAACATGTATACGCGGGCTACCCTATACTTGGTGAAATTCTTCTGTTGTTCCATTCTTTATCATTCTGTTGGAATATCCTGTCTGTGCGTTTTACGCCGGACCTGATTTTGTCTTTATTATTCTGTTGAAATATCCTGTCTGTGCGTTTTACGTCGGACGTGATTCTGTCTTTATTATTCTGTTGGAATATTCTGTCTGTGCGTTTTACGTCGGACCTGATTCCGTTATTTATTATTTTGTTGGAATAACCTGCCTGTGCGGTCTATCGCATGTCTGGTGATTTCTTTTGTTATTCCATTCCTTATTATACTCAGTTGGTTAAAGTTTTGACTTCTATACTCCATGAAATTAGTGGAATATCCTTGATATTTGCGTTTCATCCAGTATCTTTTTATGGAAATATTTTTTTGAGCATTCTTGAATTTTACTCTACAAAGCAGTATCATGTTGACAATTTGGACGTTATTAGTTTCTGGATAAATTATTTCTTGAACTTGTTTTATTGAATTCTTATATCATTGTCATAATCCTCATGTTTATATTTTGTTGAAAGTCATCTGTAGCCTATAGTGCATAGATGGACTTGGTATGATTATGACCAGAGATTATTCGGTGTAATCATGATCGTAATATTACAAATGATGTGAAAAAAGTCCTCATTGACCCGTATAGAGCATTGATGGACAGTTGTTGGCATGATCATGACCATTATTGAATACACAAATATTTTTGGCCCGTAGTGCATGAATAATTGTGGTCGTGATACTAAAGAATATCCTTGGCCGTAGTGCAAGGGTGATTCGATGATGTGGATTATTTATTAAGCTGAGTCCCAGCGATAAAAGTGATGAAAAACCTTCTAAATCATAAAAGATAGTAGATTTTATTCTCTACTTGACTCTTTTAATGGATTGTTTGTTCCGCTGCAGTTAAACTTGATGGTTGTTATATTGTATCAGTTTAACACTATTGAAGGCTAACGATAATATATTCTGCATTATCTTAGTCATAATATTTTCTACTGGGCTAGTTGAGCTCACCCTTTTACTTTCATTGTTCTCTTCAGGAAATGAGAACGTAGCAGGGACTAGTCGGGGAACGGAGTGATGGGCCAGATGATAGCATTAGTAGTCCTCACTAGCTATTCTGTGAAATAGTGTGATAATAATTGTAATGAGGACTCCTTTTGAGTTTGTATAATCTCTAGTAGACAATATTTGTATTCAAACTCACAGCTTATGTTTTATCGTATTGTACACGACAGTTGTATTATTAAATTGTATTTGAATTCTGTATCATGTATCTGGCGACTCAGAATAAGTGATGTATACATGTTTTGGGGGCGTCTCAAATTTGATATCCCTCAATTACACATTTATATGTTTCCTCTATTTCATTCAATCAAGTATTTATTATAAACAAAATCATCAATTTTTATAAAAGATTAAAAATAGTTTTATGGTTAATATTTAATAAGATTCATAAATATTAAATTTTGATAATAATGGCAAATGTTCATTGTGACGCCCCCAAAATAGATATACAACACTCATTCTGAGTCGTCAAATATATGGTACAGAAAGCAAACTACAACTTCAATAATACAATTGTCGTACAAAATACGACAACACATACTGTGAGTTTAAATACAAATATTATCTTCTAGACAATATCCACACTCAAATAAGTCCTCATTACAATTATTTAAACACTATTTTACAAAAATAGTGAGGACTGTTAAAACATCTTTCTAGAACCATCACTCCATACCCCGACTAGATCCTGCTATGTTCTCACCTCCTGAGAAGAAAAATGGAATAAAAAGGAAAAGGGTGAGCTCAACTAGCCCAGTAAAGAATATTATGACTATGATAATATACAATAAATTATCATTAGTTTTCAACAGGGAAAAATCTGATAAAATATAATAGACAACAAGTTTTAGATCAACAACTGCAGCGAAAATAGTAATCCATTAGAAGAGTCAAGTAGAGAATGAGTTCTACTATCTTCTAAGATTTAAAAGCCTATCATCAATATTTTATCCCCGTAACATCAATCAATATACATCTTTAATCAAATATTCATCTTTGCACTATAGGCCAAAGATATTCATTTGCATCACCAGTCGGTCATGTTCATCTCAACACATGTTCATCTTTGCACTACGAGCCAAAGATATTCATCAGTTAATCATTCATATTTGCATTACATGCCAAAGATATTCAGTAATATCATCATTTAAGACTGAGGATGATGAAAAAATATTTTAAAGAAAACGAATTCAGTGAGACAGAAGGACAAATAGTAGGGATTCGTATAACAGTTTATCTAAGATCAATAATACTTCATAAATACCAATTGTGAAGCAGAATTCAAAAATAAAGATCAAAACATGGATACAATCAAAGATAGTAACCATAATAGACATCTTGGATAAAAAAGGAAAGTTTTATTTTTTCGGTGAATAGTATCGTATTCGTGAATAGTGTCGTATACGTGAATAGTAACCCCGACACAAAAAGTTCTAAATTTGATAAAAAGTTCAAACCAATATTTTGGCATAATGATATCGAAAGAAATAATATCATTTACGAAAAAAATAACATTCCTTACTTCAAAATAACGGTACTTCTGATCGAAATATCGGATAGAAAGCCGAAGGAAACTTGTACCGAACAGCAACTCTCAAAATATATAAATACTCACAAAAATACGCTCGATAATCTAGAGAGAAAGAAAACTTGTTTCTGGTGTAATTTTTAATTCTAACCTAAGCGTCTATTTATAGGAAAATGCTAGAACACCATAGGAGACTAAAATAATAAAATATTATTTCTTTTTTTCCTTCCACGCATGTGCTAAGTTGCAAATTTTGACCAGCCACCTTTGAACCAATTTCTAGCAGCCCATTTGTATTTAACACAAATGGTTCCCACCCATAATTTAATAAAAATTATTTTATTTTTCGAAACTTTAGTAATTCATAAAAAATAGCTCGTTTATCAGAAAAATACGAATTTTATGTCCATTCTGCCTGAAATCGAATTCTTTACAACTTTACAGAAGAAAGTTTTTTCAAATTCTAAACCGAAAATATCTGAAATCAACAAACGGGTAATTTTTAATACATCCCTTCCGACAAAATACTGATAAAACACAGCAGCATTAATTCCTTCATTTATAACCACATAATTAAATCCATCATTTATATTCACATCAAATAAATATTTTCTTATCATATAAATCAATAATTAATTATTCACAAATAATATTACAGAATCATAATTATGACAACCAGGCCGTTCCCAGGAAAAATGGGGCTTTCCAATAAGGATTTCTCCTTACTGACGCGCAATTAGGTGACCAAATCTCTCATTGACAGAACTTTCTAGACATTGCCAATAATGTTATCTAATAATATTATTCAAATAATATGAATTATTGATCTGATAATTGGAAATATTGTAAAGTGATAATTATTGAAACAACAATAATATAAAATATCAACGCAATAATTATTGAATCAATAAAATAAAATATTGAACAATAACTACTGTAACAATTATTGAGTAGTGCCTTCTTACGTACGAATCAATAATTCAACAATACTGTGCAATACCGTATGCTACTGTGCAACCACGCATATTACTGTATTTTAACCACCAGGTATTCTAACCGTGTTAACGGTAACAATTACGTCGTTATTTATAAAAACTTATACTTTGTCGTTTTCTTCATCCGACAATTATTTCGTTATGGGGTCCACAATTGACTGCGCCGTCGTACGGAGATTTTCGACAAAAAGAATATTCCACGACCAAACGAATATTTCCCGACAAAATGAATATTTTATAACCACTTGCTTATTTTGCAAAATTTTCACATTTCACCCATATCCAAAGCATTATATCAAATTAATACCTTATTAATTTAGAATAATGAATAGAGAAAAATTCACTTTTATTTATAATAAGTTACGGTCTTACATTCATCAAGTAAGAATATATTAATGAAAAATCGAAAAGTTATGTATATAAAAAAAATTAAAAGTTTCACATTTTAAAGAATACAGTATAATCTCATAAACAAATATTTCAATAAATAATTAAATCTCACTAAATAAATTCATCCAAAGTGAGAATTGAACCTAAGACCTAAAAGTCAAAATATATCAATCTTAACCACTAGGTTATAATCTATATCGGCATATTAAAATTATTGTATATATTTTTTAATATATGCATGTATACTTTTAAAATAATACAATAAATGATACAAAATTTTTGACAAAATTATGAACATTGTATCAATAAAGGTGATAAACTTTGAGACCAACTCGAGGATCAACCAAATTGACTAGTGTTTAATAGCCTCTTATTGTCTCATTTTGGCCTTACCTCAGTTTGAGGATACGATGTTTGATAAAAAAAAATTCCAACCTCTTTTTGCCTCTTAAAAAAAATATTAAATTTATTTTTTAAAAAAAAAGAGATTTTTCATTACTATTTTACCTTCACTATCTTAATTTCATATTTTTAATTACACTTCACTTCTCTCACTACACCACCCACCACGACCTTTCACCACCATTACCATCACTCACCGTATCATTCACCACCACCCACTGATGAGTATAAAATATGTTATATTTTTATTCCTTAATACTTAATCTTTTATATTTATTTTGTGCCTAAATATACTCATTATTTTTATATTTTTATTTTAGGTACAATTGATGGGCTTTGGGATTTTGGAAATAATTTAAAGATAATTTGGAGCATTATTGAACTTAGGGATCAGCAGCTTATTATTTTGTGGGCCATGATTATGTTCTATTGCATGTAGCAAGCTAATCATTCAGCCCGTGCATGGATTATTAATATTGTGGGTAACATGAGTCCTAGCCCAATTAATGTTCCAACATAACAAGTAACCTATCAGGTGAGACTCTCAAATTGAACAGACTCAATACAATTGAAGTGGGTCACGCCATGCATGGCTATATTTCCTATCACGTGGGATTTCAACAACTGGCTAAGGCAGACTTGGCATCACACGGAAATTGCAGAATCCAAACGCAGCATGGAAAGTTGGCACGGCATATTATGGAATTTAATTCCAATTTCAAATCTGATTTTTGGATTCTAGAAGAATATTTTTGCAATTCTATTGTAATTAGGATTTCTTTTAGAATAAGATTTATTTTCAAATTGAATTCTATTTCTTTATGGAAATTAGTATAATTTGTAATTCTTTTAGGATTGGGATTTCTATTTCCTATAGGATTTAGGACTTTGTCTAGCACTATAAATAGAGGATGAGGGTCAAGGTTTTATTCATTCAATATTCAATATTCAACTATCCTCTATTGGAGTGAAGGCTCAAGAGCATGTCAGGCTAGATCTTTTCATTCAGTTCTAAAGGGAGGTGAATCCTTGTTACAAGTAATTAATTAATTGAGTATTATTATTTATTTCTTCTTGTCTGAAATTTCTTCTAATAATCCGTTTTCATTGATTGCATGCTAATTGATTTAATTAATTTAATATGGCCAATTGAGTTAATTTGATCATTATCATATGCTAGATTAAGATTGGTATTACGTGTAATTGATATCTCTCTTCGTCACAAGTAGCAACTTGGTAATAATAATTGTGGAAAAGCTTTTGTTTATTGCTAAGATTATTAGAAAACAAGTTAAACAAATCGAGCTTATGTGTTTGTTGCTTGGATTAGCCTAATTCTCTATTTCTTAATGCTTCTATCATATTAAATCTAGAGAGTTTATTCTAGGTTGTATGCTAGTTAGAATCTGGTGGAGAGCTTGTTTCATACAGTGATAATCTAAGGAGAATTTCGGATAGCAGAGCTTATTGTTATCTAGGGCTAATAATTTCATTGAAGGAAAAATAATAATTAATTGATTAATTGATTGTTGTACTAGGTGAAACTGAACTGCAGAACTGAAGTTTTTATATATTTGGTTAATTTTATAGTTAATTCTTGTTCTCTTAGTTTAAAAATAATTTTCAAAACCCCCCATCTTTATTTTCTGTTGAAATAGTAGAATAATTATAAAACAACTTTACTCTCTGTGGGATCGATCCTTATTTATTACTGTGTTAATTATTATAAATTGTGAAGTAAAAGTGAGGTTAATTTAGGAGTGTAAACGACAGCTCCCAAATTTTGGCGCCGTTGCCGGGGAGTAAATTGGCGTTTTGTTTTTATTCTATTATTTGTTTTGTTTTTGTTTTATGACTCGATCTTCTCAGGCTACTATATTAGATTTTGATCCAGAGATTGAGAAAACTGCAAGGAGGCTAAAGAAGGAAAAACTTAAAGTTCGACAGTCTTCTGCAAATATAGACGAGGCTTCTGCATCATCACCAGGCCTCAACTTAGCTTTGGAATTATTATCCAACGAATCCGACAAAGAAGAAGAGATGGCGATTCCAAACAACAATAGAACTCTCAGGGAGTTGGCAACTCCTAATTTAAATCAACAACCTCTGTGCATTGAATATCCTAATTTAGATGCTGCATTTGAACTTAAATCTGGACTAATCCATTTACTGCCTACTTTTCGTGGTCTTACAGGTGAGGACCCCTACAAACATCTGAAGGAATTTCATGTGGTGTGCTCTACTATGAAACCAAACGGAATCACCGAAGAGCAAATCAAGCTGAGAGCATTCCCATTCTCCCTAGCAGACTTGGCAAAGGACTGGCTGTACTACCTACCCACAGGTTCAATACAGTCTTGGAATGACATGAAGCAGTTGTTCTTGGAGAGATACTTTCCAGCCTCAAGAGTAGCCAACATAAGGAAAGAGATTTGTGGGATTAAACAATTCAGTGGGGAGACACTATACGAGTATTGGGAAAGATTCAAAAAGCTTTGTTCCAGCTGTCCACCACATCAAATAGATGAACAACACCTGATCCAGTATTTCTACGAAGGGTTGGTACCGATGGATAGAAGCATGATCGATGCAGCTAGCGGAGGAGCACTATTTGACAAGACCCCAGAGGCGGCAAGGAATTTAATTGCAAACATGGCAGCAAACTCGCAACAATATGGCACTAGAACAAATCATGCACCAGTAAGGGTAATCGAGGTAAGCACTTGTGATTATGGCCAACAAATTTCTGAATTAACTGCTATGGTTAGACAATTAGCTACAGGTCAACTGCCAATTGCAAAGGTTTGTGGAATATGTCTACAACCAAATCACAATACAGATGAATGCCCAACATTACAAGATGACGAGGCTGTGCAACAAGCTAATGCAATGGGAAATTATCAGCCACCACCTCAGAAAAAGTATGATCCGTACTCAAACACATATAACCCAGGATGGAGGGATCATCCAAATCTGAGTTATGGGAGCAAGCAAGCGGCACCACCTGCATTTCCACCTAGGCAGCAGGGCTTCCAACCAGCCCAACCTCAATATCAACCGAAGCAATCAGTCCCTGCACCTACTGGAACATCATTGGAGGATATGTTCAAAGCATTCATGGGACAAACACAACAGTTCATGAATCAGACACAAAAGTTTCAGCAAGAGACAAAAACTTCGGTTCAAGATTTGAGGAACCAAGTAGGACAACTGGCTACAACTGTGGGGATATTGGAATCTAGAGGCTCAGGAAAATTACCATCTCAAACAGTAGTCAACCCAAGGGAGAATGCAAGTGCCATAACTTTACGGAATGGAACACGGTTGGATACACCACCGACCCCCGTAGAGTTCGAGAAGGAAACAACTAAGGAGGGAACAGAAAAATCCAAGGTACAACCTAAACCTCCTAATCAGCTTAAAAACATTCCTCTTCCCCTTCCTTCCAAAAATTCTAAAATTTCAAAGAACGATGAAAAAGAAAAAGAAATTTTGGAAACTTTTAGAAAAGTAGAAGTGAACATCCCTCTTCTTGATGCAATTAAACAAGTACCACGGTATGCTAAATTTTTAAAAGAATTATGCACTAATAAAAGAAAATTGCAAAATGATGAAAGAGTCACAGTTGGAGAAAATGTATCTGCTGTTCTTCAAAGAAAAATGCCTCATAAATGTAAAGATCCAGGAATGTTCACAATCCCATGCAAAATAGGAAACACCAGATTTAAAAAAGCCATGCTAGATTTAGGAGCTTCAATTAATGTTATGCCTTTATCTGTTTATGCTTCCTTAAATCTGGGCCCTTTGAAAAATACTGGTGTGATTATCCAATTGGCAGATCGTACTAACACCTACCCCCGAGGGGTAATTGAAGATGTCTTAGTGCATGTGAACGAACTAATCTTTCATGCAGATTTTTACATTATGGATATGGAAGATGATACATCACCAAATCCTTCCCACATCTTGTTAGGAAGACCCTTCCTGAAAACAGCGAGAACCATGATTGATGTGCATAATGGGACCTTAACTATGGAGTTTGATGGCGAGAAAATTCAGTTTAACATCTATGATGCCATGAGGTACCCTAGTGATATAGGACAGGTTTTTGCTATCGATGTGAGAGACTCCTTGGTGCATAGAGCTTTTGAACAATTACATAGGGACAATTTGGAAATTGCAATCACCAACAGTTTGGACATGGACAGGGAAGAGGAGATTGCGCAAACCCAGGAATTGAAAGAGAATGTAGCTGCATTACATTCATTGCCAAAATTCTCAAATAAGTCAACGGTATATTCTATTCAATTTCCTGTTTCTCATCCAAAGTTATTACCTTCTGTTGTACAAGCCCCAACTCTAGAATTGAAACAATTACCTGCTCATTTGAAATATGCATATTTGGGGACTAATGACACTTTGCCTGTAATTATTGCTAGTAATCTAACCAAGGTGCAGGAAGAAAAATTGTTGAGAGTCCTAAGGGACCATGTTACAGTTTTTGGTTGGACAATAGCGGATATCAAGGGTATTAGTCCTGCCATGTGCATGCATCGAATATTGTTAGAGGATGGAGCTAAGCCTACAAGAGATGCGCAAAGGAGATTGAATCCACCCATGATGGAGGTGGTGAAAAAAGAAGTGCTCAAACTGCTTGATGCCGGTATCATCTATCCCATCTCCGATAGTCAATGGGTGAGTCCAGTGCAGGTAGTCCCAAAGAAATCCAGAATCACCGTTGTCAAAAATGATGATAATGAGTTGGTGCCCACACGAATGCAAACAGGGTGGAGAGTGTGTATAGATTATAGAAAATTGAATGCTGTAACAAGAAAAGATCACTTTCCTCTTCCGTTTATTGATCAAATGTTAGAGAGATTAGCTGGGCACACTTATTATTGTTTTCTAGATGGTTTTTCAGGATATAACCAGATTGTGATTGCACCCGAGGGCCAAGAGAAGACCACATTCACATGTCCCTTTGGTACTTTTGCCTATCGACGGATGTCTTTTGGATTGTGTAATGCCCCAGGTACTTTTCAACGATGCATGGTAAGCATTTTTTCAGATCTTTTAGAAGAATGCATCGAGGTTTTTATGGATGATTTCACAATTCATGGTGATTCTTTGGATGCATGCTTAGATAATTTAAATCGTGTTCTAAATAGATGCATGGAAACTAATCTTGTTTTAAATTGGGAAAAATGTCATTTCATGGTAGAACAGGGAATAGTACTTGGTCATGTTGTGTCATCTAAAGGTCTTGAAGTTGATAAAGCTAAGATAGATGTTATATCTGCTTTGCCTTACCCCGTCAGCGTGCGGGAGATTCGCTCTTTTCTTGGTCATGCAGGATTTTATCGAAGATTTATCAAGGACTTCTCGAAGATGGCATTACCCTTATGTAAGTTGCTGCAAAAAGATGTGGACTTTCAATTTAATGATGAATGCAAGGAGGCATTTGATACTTTAAAGAAATTATTAACTTATGCTCCTGTCATTCAACCGCCAAATTGGAAGTTGCCATTTGAGATCATGTGTGACGCAAGCAACTATGCAGTAGGTGCTGTTTTGGGACAAAGGATTGACAAAGCCGTTCATGCCATCTACTATGCTTCTAGGACTTTGAATGAGGCTCAGATAAACTATTCCACAACTGAAAAAGAACTTTTATCTGTGGTTTTTGCTTTAGATAAATTTCGATCTTATTTGCTTGGTACTAAAGTTATAGTTTATTCTGACCATGCTGCTCTCAGGTATTTGCTCACCAAGAAAGATTCTAAACCAAGGATTATTCGATGGATTCTGCTACTGCAAGAATTCGACTTAGAGATCAAGGATAAGAAAGGTGCTGACAACTTAGTAGCGGATCACTTGAGTAGGTTATTGAGAGACGAAGAGGAGCTACCGTTACATGATTCTTTCCCGGATGAGCAGTTACTTTCCATCCATGCTGAGATTCCCTGGTATGCAAATATAGTGAATTATTTGGTAAGTGCATATTTTCCTAAAGAATTTTCTAAATCCCAAAAGGAAAAGTTGAAAAGTGATGCTAGACACTATGTTTGGGATGATCCATACTTATGGAAATTTTGTGCTGACCAGATAATTAGACGATGTGTGCCTAACAGTGAATTTCAATCTATTCTTTCCTTTTGTCATTCTCATGCTTGTGGAGGACATTTTGGTCCAAAAAGAACTGCTAATAAAGTTTTGGAAAGTGGTTTTTATTGGCCATCGCTTTTTAAAGATTCATATCTATTTTGTAAAACATGTATTAATTGCCAAAGGACGGGGAATATTTCTCAACGAAATCAAATGCCCCAAACTCCTATATTAGTTGTTGAAATTTTTGATGTTTGGGGTGTAGATTTTATGGGACCTTTTCCTTCATCCTTTGGGAATTTATATATTCTTTTAGTTGTTGATTATGTCTCAAAATGGGTGGAAGCTAAAGCCACTAGGACTGACGATTCTAAAGTTGTTGCAGATTTTGTTAGGACTAACATATTTGTCAGGTTTGGAACACCACGAGCCATCATTAGTGATCGCAGAACCCACTTTTGCAACAGGGTGTTAGCGGCTTTGTTCAAGAAATACAATGTTCTGCACAAGGTTTCTACATCCTACCATCCGCAGAGTAATGGTCAAGCTGAGGTGTCTAACCGAGAGATCAAATCCATTTTGGAGAAGGTAGTCAACCCGAACAAAAAGGATTGGAGTATGAGATTAGATGATGCACTTTGGGCCTATAGAACTGCGTACAAAACACCCATTGAGATGTCACCATATAGGATTGTGTTTGGAAAACCATGCCACTTACCTGTTGAATTGGAGCATAGGGCTTTTTGGGCAATCAAACAGTGTAACATGAGTTTGGAGGCAGCTGGAGTACACAGGAAGTTGCAGTTACAAGAGTTAGAAGAATTGAGGAATGAAGCCTATGAAAGTTCAAAGATTTACAAGGAAAAGACCAAAGCCTTTCATGATAAGCAGATTGTGCGAAAAACCTTTACTGTGGAACAAAAAGTTTTGCTATATCATTCTCGGCTTAAGTTATTCCCAGTTGAGATTCAAAGCCCGAGCACAAACAAGATCTTTAAGGTGAATGGACATAGATTAAAGCCTTTCTATGAGGGGCATCAGGTGGAAAATATTAAGAATGGTGAAGCTAGACGATCCGATCTATGAAAGCTGAGAAGAGAGACATGACGTCGAGCCAAAGACGTTAAACACGGGCAGCTGCTTGGGAGGCAACCCAAGATCTCAAATTTGATTTTTCTATCCCTTTATTTTTTATTTTTTATTTTTTTTATTGCATGTTTGCTAGTAGTATTTTCTTCTTTGCATGATTTTCTTACATTGGGGACAATGTAAGGTTTGAGTGTGGGGGGGGGGGGAGATTTAGGTTTTATTTTATGTAGGAATAATAATCCAATTTTGATGGGAAGTTGAAAAAAAAAATTGAAAAAAAAAACTGAAAACTTGGGTTCCATGGTTCTATTTGCCTATGTGTTCGAAGGTTAAAGTCAAAAATTGAAAATTGATACTAAAATTCAGAATCTGTTGATGCTTAACTTATTAATGAATGATGACAACTAAGCCATGATCCATAGTAATTGATTTAAATTGAATTTGTGATACATGAGTACTTGAATATGAGAATCATGTTTATTTGGCTAAGTTATTTGTGGAGTTGTCTATGTGCACTGATTTCATGATTTAGAACTGTTTTTTTGAACTTGCTAATGTTGTTGCAGAACCATGTGGAAAAAATGATGAATGAAAAAAAAAATAAGGAAAAAAATAGTGAAAAATGAAATTTAAAAATCTGCTTCAATGTCTATTGTGCGAAATAACTGGGTATCTAAACCTCGGGAAGCATCGGTATTCACGCTGAAAAGTGCGATGGATAAAAGCAGCTTGACTAGTCGACTTTTGTGGCCTTTATTACTTGAATAAGTAAGCCCGTAGGGGTGTCTCTACACCTAGCGCCCTAAGATCATCTGGTTTGGGAGTCGTTGGTGGAAAGTTCGCTAATGGGTAACTCTGAAAAGCCTAAGAAAAGGAGACATTGCACATGTCAAGAAAAAATATATATACGAAAAAAAAAGCATGAAAATACATTCATCTGTGCTAAAAAGAAGGTTCTATGAAAAAATTAAAAAGCAAGAAAAATTTGTTCTTGGTTGTGAGTCAGTGTGCGCGGTTTTTGCTCCATGGTAACTAAGTTGAGTAAGTATGATGATTTTGGAAAAGTTACTTATGTGGCTACAGTTTGATTTAATGAAATTCATTGGTGAAATGGTAAGGTTGGTAATTGTGAGTTGATTGATAAAGCGTTGTTTAGATTTCTGCAAATTTAGTGTTGATAGTCATGATTTGTATCTTAAAATCTTTTGACACTGTGGTTGAATAGAATTTTTCTGGAAATTAAATCTTTGGTTTACAAGAGGACGTGTAAAAAGATAAGTGTGGGGAAATTTGATGAGTATAAAATATGTTATATTTTTATTCCTTAATACTTAATCTTTTATATTTATTTTGTGCCTAAATATACTCATTATTTTTATATTTTTATTTTAGGTACAATTGATGGGCTTTGGGATTTTGGAAATAATTTAAAGATAATTTGGAGCATTATTGAACTTAGGGATCAGCAGCTTATTATTTTGTGGGCCACGATTATGTTCTATTGCATGTAGCAAGCTAATCATTCAGCCCATGCATGGATTATTAATATTGTGGGTAACATGAGTCCTAGCCCAATTAATGTTCCAACATAACAAGTAACCTATCAGGTGAGACTCTCAAATTGAACAGACTCAATACAATTGAAGTGGGTCACGCCATGCATGGCTATATTTCCTATCACGTGGGATTTCAACAACTGGCTAAGGCAGACTTGGCATCACACGGAAATTGCAGAATCCAAACGCAACATGGAAAGTTGGCACGACATATTATGGAATTTAATTCCAATTTCAAATCTGATTTTTGGATTCTAGAAGAATATTTTTGCAATTCTATTGTAATTAGGATTTCTTTTAGAATAAGATTTATTTTCAAATTGAATTCTATTTCTTTATGGAAATTAGTATAATTTGTAATTCTTTTAGGATTGGGATTTCTATTTCCTATAGGATTTAGGACTTTGTCTAGCACTATAAATAGAGGATGAGGGTCAAGGTTTTATTCATTCAATATTCAATATTCAACTATCCTCTATTGGAGTGAAGGCTCAAGAGCATGTCAGGCTAGATCTTTTCATTCAGTTCTAAAGGGAGGTGAATCCTTGTTACAAGTAATTAATTAATTGAGTATTATTATTTATTTCTTCTTGTGTGAAATTTCTTCTAATAATCCGTTTTCATTGATTGCATGCTAATTGATTTAATTAATTTAATATGGCCAATTGAGTTAATTTGATCATTATCATATGCTAGATTAAGATTGGTATTACGTGTAATTGATATCTCTCTTCGTCACAAATAGCAACTTGGTAATAATAATTGTGGACAAGCTTTTGTTTATTGCTAAGATTATTAGAAAACAAGTTAAACAAATCGAGCTTATGTGTTTGTTGCTTGGATTAGCCTAATTCTCTATTTCTTAATGCTTCTATCATATTAAATCTAGAGAGCTTATTCTAGGTTGTATGCTAGTTAGAATCTGGTGGAGAGCTTGTTTCATACAGTGATAATCTAAGGAGAATTTCGGATAGCAGAGCTTATTGTTATCTAGGGCTAATAATTTCATTGAAGAAAAAATAATAATTAATTGATTAATTGATTGTTGTACTTGGTGAAACTGAACTGCAGAACTGAAGTTTTTATATATTTGGTTAATTTTATAGTTAATTCTTGTTCTCTTAGTTTAAAAACAATTTTCAAAACCCCCCATCTTTATTTTCTGTTGAAATAGTAGAATAATTATAAAACAACTTTACTCTCTGTGGGATCGATCCTTACTTATTATTGTGCTAATTATTATAAATTGTGAAGTAAAAGTGAGGTTAATTTAGGAGTGTAAACGACAGCTCCCACCCACCACCACCACCACCACCACCACCACCACCACCACCACCATTATATTTTATAGTAATTATAAAAAATTTTCATAATTATTATAATGTTTTATTAAACCTGAAATTTTTATTATATTTGTATCCTTATCTTAAGTATCTTAAGTTTGTATAAACTGATATAAGGGTAAATTAGTAAAATGTTATATTCAAACATATAAAAAAGATGGATTATCAAACAAGGGAAATGATATTTCCAGGGAAAAGGGTCAAAAAAGCCCCTGATGTTTATCCCGATGTCCCACTTGTACCCTAAACTAATTTTTTTTTCAAAAGTACCCTTAACGTTACATTTTTGGGTCGCTTGTGCCCCTGCCATTAACAGAATATAAACGGTGTTAAAATCTGATGACGTGGCATGCTTAATTATAAAATATATTTTAAATAAAACAATATATATCATTTAATCAAAATAAAAAATGCTAAAATTCAAAATAAAAAAAGCATAACATATTTACAGAATTTAATCAAGATAATAAAATTCAAATTATTTTGTTAACTAATCAAAACAACTAATTAAATAAAATAAGTTGTATAACATATTTACAGCATTTAATCAAAATACTAAAATTCAAAATATAACATATTTACATCAAATACTATTTAAAAAATAATACAAAAATACTAATTAAAAAAAATACTAAAATACTAAAAAAATCAAATTAAAAAAACACTAAAATACTAACATTCTGTTTTTAAAAAATTCTATTTTTTAAAAAAGACTTTTTTTAAAAAATTCTATTATACTAAAATTCAGTTTTTTTAAAAAAAAAACTATTTTTAAAAGAGTTCCCTTTTTTTAAAAAAAATATATTTTTTAAAAAATTCTATTTTTTAAAAAAAAATCTGCTATTAAAAAAGTTACGTTTTTTTTAAAAGTTTGTTTTTAAAAAAATTCTATTTTTTAAAAAATCTATTTTTTTTTAAAAAATTGTTTTTAAAAAATTCTGTTTTTTTTAAAAGCTGTTTTAAAAAAAATCTATTTTTTTTAAAAAAATCTGCTTTTAAAAAAGTTCCGTTTTTTTAAAAAAGTTTGTTTTTTAAAAAAATCTATTTTTTTAAAAAAAATCTGCTTTCATTTTTTTAAAAAAGTTTGTTTTTAAAAAAAATTCTATTTTTTTTAAACATATCTGTTTTAAAAATTTTTTGTAAATATGTTATGCTTTTTTTTATTTTGAATTTTAGCATTTTTTGTTTTGATTAAATGATATATATTGTTTTATTTAAAATATATTTTATAATTAAGCCTGCCACGTCATCAGATTTTAACACCGTTTGTATTTTGTTAACGGCAGGGGCACAAGCGACCCAAAAATGTAACGTTAAGGGTACTTTTGAAAAAAAAATTAGTTTAGGGTGCAAATGGGACATCGGGGTAAACATCAGGGGCTTTTTTGACCCTTTTCCCGATATTTCCACAACAGTTTTTAATATTTTCACACGAAAAGTGTCGCTATATGTGAAACCCCAGATTTTATGAATAAAGAATTAATTTTCTCGAAATAATTTTTTTAATATTATGGTGTGAATTTGAGATAATATTATAGTTGTGGGTAGTATTTATAAATTTTGCAAAGTATGCAAGTTGTTATATTATATTCGATTGGTCAGGGAATATTCTTTGTGTCGGAAAAATATTCGTATGACGGTACAATTATTGGTGGACCCCACAACAGAATTATTGTCGGATTGAGAAAACGACAAAAATATTTTATTGAAAATAACGGTGGAAGTTTTACCGTTGATACTATTGAACTACTGGGTAGTAAAAGTACAGTAATACGCGTTGTTGCATAGTAGCACACGGTATTGATTATTGATATTTATGTGAGAAGTCGCTCAGTTTGATTCAATTATTGTCGATTAATAATATGAATTATTATAGCGATAATGACGTTTTGTTTTATTCGTATTATTAACGTAATAAAACGGAAACATCTTTTTATATAAAACAGAATACTTTATTAAAGTTATTTTATAAATAGAATATATTATATTTTATTATGCATAGTGTCGTTTTGCATAGTGTTGCATAGTAAAAATCTTTTTATATAAATAGAATATATTATATTTTATTTAAAAGATTTTTCTTTAAATATGGACCGTCAGATTAAAGTAAATCAATCTGGACCGTTCATGGATTAGTTACTATGCATTCCATTTTCCTATAAATAGAAGCTCATTCCTTCATTATTTTCTTACGAATTCATTGAAACTCTAGAGAGAGAAATTATAGAGAGAAGCTATAGAGAGAAAATTATAGAAAGAAAGAAGAAGAGTGTTCTGCTACTTCACTACTTCTATATCCAGTTTTGTTACGGTAAGGGGTGTTATTCTTTCTTATTCATGAAGAGAACTATTGTTATTCCATTTCTTATTATTCTGTTGGAATAACCTGTATACGCGGTCTACCCTATACTTGGTGACATTCTTCTATTATTCTGTTGGAACATCCTGTCTGTGTGTTTTACACCGGACCTGGTTCCATTTTTATTATTCCGTCTTTATTATTTTGTCGGAATATCCTGTCTGTGCTATACGCCGGACCTGGTTCCGTCTTTATTATTCTGTCGGAATATCCTGTCTGTGCTATACGCCGGACCTGGTTCCATCATTTATTATTCCACATTTATTATTCTGTTGGAACTTCCTGTCGGTGTGAATTTCACCTGACCTGGTTCCGTTATTTAGTATTCTGTTGGAATAACCTGCCTGTGCGAAGTTCCGCATGCATGGTGATTTCTGTTGTTATTCCATTCTTTATTATACTCAGTTGGTTAAAGTTTTAACTTCTATACTCCATGAAATTAGTAGAATATCCTTGATATTTGCGCTTCATCCAGTATCTTTTCAGGAAAATATTCTTCTGAGCATTCTTGAATTTTACCCTACAAAGCAGTATCATGTTGACAATTTGGACGTTAGTAGTTCTTGGACAAATTAATTCTTGAACTTGTTTTATTGAATTCTTATATCATTGTCATCATCCTCATGTTTATGTTATGTTAAAAGTCATCTGTGGCCTGTAGTGCATAGATGAACTTGGTATGATTATGACCAGGGATTATTCGGTATAATCATGACCGTAATGTTACAAATAATGTGAAAATTAAAAGTCATCATTGGCCCGTTGTGCATTGATGGACAGTTTTTGGTATGATTATGGCTATGAATTCTCTTCGGCCAAGGGAGCAAAGATGAATTATTTTATGGCATGATCATGACCATTGATGAATACACAAATATCCTTGGCCCGTAATGCATGGAATTTGTGGTCGTGACCCTAATGAATATCCTTGGCCGTAGTACTGCAGGGATGATGTGGATTATTTATTAAGCTGAGTCTCAGCGATAAAAGTGATTAAAAACTTTTTAAATCATAAAAGATAGTATATTCAATTCTCTCTACTTGACTCTTTTAATGGATTGCTTATTCCGCTGCAGTTAAACTTGATGTCTATTATATTTTATCAGTTTAACATTGTTGGAGACTAATGATAATTTATTCTGCATTATCTTAGTCATAATATTTCTTACTGGGCTAGTTGAGCTCACCCTTTCTTTCACTGTTCTCTTCAGGAAATGAGAACATAGCAGGGACTAGTCGGGGAATGGAGTGACGGTCCAGAGGATAGCATTAGTAGTCCTCATTATTCTGTTAAATAGTGTGACAATAATTGTATTGAGGACTCCTTTTGAGTTTGTATGATCTCTAGTAGACAATTATTGTATTCAAACTCACAATTGTATTTTGTCGTATTATACACGACAGTGGTATTAGTAAATTGTATTTGAATTCTGTACCATGTATCTGACGACTCAAGATGGGTGATGTATACCTAATTTTGGGGGCGTCACAGTTGGTATCAGAGCTTAGGGATATGATCCCTGGCTAAGATGTGAGACTAGAACTAGGAGGGGAGAGACGGGGAATTCCTTCGCTAGTATGACCTACTTAAATTTATTTTGTATTTAATTAGTTGGTCAAAGTTTAGAGATATTATGTTACATGTCAATTAATCTTTGTTTTGTGGCAGTGTTTGAAAATGGCATCCGAGAATGTTGAGATTATCAATGGAGCAAAGGAGACCGTTGAGTCTCCACAGATCAATAATCAGGATAATGTGCAACTAGAGGACAATACTCCTCATGAAAATAATAACACCGATGAAATGGTGAATGATGGGATGGTCAGAGACTTTATGCAATTCATGCAACAACGGGAGAAGGCGGCTCCTGTTCATAATGCAGGTAAAGACAATGGCAACCCACGGTTGGTCACCGCTAAGCAATTCAAGGAGCTGGGACCACCAAAGTTTTTGGGAAAGCCAGAACCACTTAAGGCGGAGACGTGGTTAAAGCAGATCACCAAGATATTTGATGTCTTGGGATGCTCAGAGGAGCAAAAGGTTCCATTCGCCACCTTTATGTTGCGTGAAGAAGGAGATCATTGGTGGGAATCTGTAAAACGTACCCAGACTGACGCACTCAAGATGTCTTGGGAGAAGTTCCAAGAGCTGTTCAACGACAAGTACTTTCCCGAAAGTATTCGTCACATGAAGGAGGTAGAGTTTATCAAGCTGGAGCAAAACAATATGACCGTGTTGCAGTACGAGGCTAAGTTTGCGGAGTTGTCCCGGTTTGCATCCCATTTGGTCGATAATGAGGAGCGAATGGCGCGAATGTTTCTGCGAGGTTTGAAACCCGATATACGTCAATACCTCATTTCTCATAAACTTTGTTTATATTCAGATATTGTGAATAGAGCTCAGTTAGTGGAGCGCGATAATGAGTTATCACAACCAAAAGGTAATGACCAGCAACACGATAATAATCATACCGGTGGCAACGGCCATCGGAACAATGATAACCATCGCGGGGGAAATTATCATACCAAGAATGGTAACCACTTCGGTGGTAATCATGGCCAAAATAATAAGAATGGACATTTCAAGAAGAGAAGGTTCAACAATGACGTAAAGACGTCAGCACCAGCAACCGTTGTTAAGGAAGAAGAACGACCACCGGTCGTATGTTTCAGATGCGGACAGGAGGGACACATCCGTCCAAACTGTACGCAGCAGTCCAAAGCATGCTTTAATTACGGAAGAGAAGGTCACCTAGCTCGATTCTGTCGTATGATGAAGTCAATTCCAGCTGGGATAATGATGCCAAAGGATGTCCCAGACAAGCCAAAGCCGGTAGTTTAAGAGAGAGCATTTTTTTTTCTCTCGTGACGAGGAACCTGAATAAAATTATCACGGGTAAGTTAATCATAAGCTCTTACGAAGTCTATACCGTGTTAGATACCGGTTCTACTCACTCTTTTATTTCACCTAGTTGTGTTCAATGTTTGTACTTAACTCCAGAGAAGTTAAACTTTGATTTATCTATTGAAACTCCATTGGGAGAAACCTTCGTTACCTCCACTGTTTATAAATCTTATTTGATTCAAATCGACACTTTCACGTTACGTGTTGATCTTGTCTCTTTGAAAATACTTGTCTTTGATGCTATTTTAGGAAACGATTGGTTAACTACTCATCATGTTTTTCGTAAGGTTGTTAGCTTTCGTATTCCTAACCAACCTATTATGCGAATTTAAGCAACCAAACCACTAAATTCAATCATTGTCATATCAAGCCATAAGTAAAGAGCTCCGATCCTTTTGTTGATGACTTCCTTGTGTGGAATGGACCGAAGCCGGACTTTCTGTAGGCGATGTCGTGAATAACGATAACAAGTTGATAGGTATCATTGTGAGGTGCTATCTAGGTTAAGGGATAGAAGTCACAGTCGGTATCAATGTGACGTACTATCCAAGTCTTGAATGGGAGTAACAGTTTTGAATGATATTTTTATCATTAATAAATTTCTTGACGTATTCCTGAAGACTTCTTAGCTTACCCCAGAGCGTGAAATCGAATTTGGTATTGACACCAGTACAAAACCCATTTCTTAAACCCTCAAATATTTTCTTCACCTAAAACGAACGTATAACGTGCCAAAGATGTTGGCTCGAGCTGTTGAAGATTACGATTGCACCATGTAATATTATCGTGGGAAAGCGAACATGGTAGCTGACGTGCTGAGTAGAAGATCGTATGCGTTTACAAGTGCGATGTTGTTAACACAAAGACTCATTTCGTATAACTTGCAAATGATGAAGATAGAGTTAAAGACTCTAGGAACTCACGTGAAGATAACGAATATACGAGTAAAATTGACTTTAATCGATAAAGTTAAAGACGTTCAAGCTACATACCCGAATCTGATGAAAGTGAAGAAGAAGGTTCAAGAGGGTGTTATTTTAGAAGCAAGAGTTGCTGAAGAGCAGAAATCTCAACCCTCGATTTAATTGGCCCATTTGAAATCCTCGATTGAGTAGGAACTGTGGCTTATAGACTCGTTTTACCGCCAAATATATTGCGTGTTCATAACGTTTTTTTTTCGTATCGATGTTACGTAAATATGTGGACGACCCGAACCACATTATTAATTTAGAACCGGATGAAATAGCGGATGATTTAACGTTTGAAGAGATACGTGTTACAATCTTGGATAAGAAGAATCGTATTCAACACTCAAAAGTTATATCTCAAGAGTTAGAATTGGAAGTGAAGTCAAGGTATTCTCACCTGTTCGGCATACCAGGTACGTACGTAAATTTCGAGGGCGAAATTCCATAAGGAGGGAAGATTGTGAAACCCCAGATTTTATGAATAAAGAATTAATTTTCTCGAAATAATTTTTTTAATATTATGGTGTGAATTTGAGATAATATTATAGTTGTGGGTAGTATTTATAAATTTTGCAAAGTATGCAAGTTGTTATATTATATTCGATTGGTCAGGGAATATTCTTTGTGTCGGAAAAATATTCGTATGACGGTACAATTATTGGTGGACCCCACAACAGAATTATTGTCGGATTGAGAAAACGACAAAAATATTTTATTGAAAATAACGGTGGAAGTTTTACCGTTGATACTATTGAACTACTGGGTAGTAAAAGTACAGTAATACGCGTTGTTGCATAGTAGCACACGGTATTGATTATTGATATTTATGTGAGAAGTCGCTCAGTTTGATTCAATTATTGTCGATTAATAATATGAATTATTATAGCGATAAGGACGTTTTGTTTTATTCGTATTATTAACGTAATAAAACGGAAACATCTTTTTATATAAAACAGAATACTTTATTAAAGTTATTTTATAAATAGAATATATTATAATTTATTATGCATAGTGTCGTTTTGCATAGTGTTGCATAGTAAAAATCTTTTTATATAAATAGAATATATTATATTTTATTTAAAAGATTTTTCTTTAAATATGGACCGTCAGATTAAAGTAAATCAATCTGGACCGTTCATGGATTAGTTACTATGCATTCCATTTTCCTATAAATAGAAGCTCATTCCTTCATTATTTTCTTACGAATTCATTGAAACTCTAGAGAGAGAAATTATAGAGAGAAGCTATAGAGAGAAAATTATAGAAAGAAAGAAGAAGAGTGTTCTGCTACTTCACTACTTCTATATCCAGTTTTGTTACGGTAAGGGGTGTTATTCTTTCTTATTCATGAAGAGAACTATTGTTATTCCATTTCTTATTATTCTGTTGGAATAACCTGTATACGCGGTCTACCCTATACTTGGTGACATTCTTCTATTATTCTGTTGGAACATCCTGTCTGTGTGTTTTACACCGGACCTGGTTCCATTTTTATTATTCCGTCTTTATTATTTTGTCGGAATATCCTGTCTGTGCTATACGCCGGACCTGGTTCCGTCTTTATTATTCTGACGGAATATCCTGTCTGTGCTATACGCCGGACCTGGTTCCATCATTTATTATTCCACATTTATTATTCTGTTGGAACTTCCTGTCGGTGTGAATTTCACCTGACCTGGTTCCGTTATTTAGTATTCTGTTGGAATAACCTGCCTGTGCGAAGTTCCGCATGCATGGTGATTTCTGTTGTTATTCCATTCTTTATTATACTCAGTTGGTTAAAGTTTTAACTTCTATACTCCATGAAATTAGTAGAATATCCTTGATATTTGCGCTTCATCCAGTATCTTTTCAGGAAAATATTCTTCTGAGCATTCTTGAATTTTACCCTACAAAGCAGTATCATGTTGACAATTTGGACGTTAGTAGTTCTTAGACAAATTAATTCTTGAACTTGTTTTATTGAATTCTTATATCATTGTCATCATCCTCATGTTTATGTTATGTTAAAAGTCATCTGTGGCCTGTAGTGCATAGATGAACTTGGTATGATTATGACCAGGGATTATTCGGTATAATCATGACCGTAATGTTACAAATAATGTGAAAATTAAAAGTCATCATTGGCCCGTTGTGCATTGATGGACAGTTTTTGGTATGATTATGGCTATGGATTCTCTTCGGCCAAGGGAGCAAAGATGAATTATTTTATGGCATGATCATGACCATTGATGAATACACAAATATCCTTGGCCCGTAATGCATGGAATTTGTGGTCGTGACCCTAATGAATATCCTTGGCCGTAGTACTGCAGGGATGATGTGAATTATTTATTAAGCTGAGTCTCAGCGATAAAAGTGATTAAAAACTTTTTAAATCATAAAAGATAGTAGATTCAATTCTCTCTACTTGACTCTTTTAATGGATTGCTTATTCCGCTGCAGTTAAACTTGATGTCTATTATATTTTATCAGTTTAACATTGTTGGAGACTAATGATAATTTATTCTGCATTATCTTAGTCATAATATTTCTTACTGGGCTAGTTGAGCTCACCCTTTCTTTCACTGTTCTCTTCAGGAAATGAGAACATAGCAGGGACTAGTCGGGGAATGGAGTGACGGTCCAGAGGATAGCAATAGTAGTCCTCATTATTCTGTTAAATAGTGTGACAATAATTGTATTGAGGACTCCTTTTGAGTTTGTATGATCTCTAGTAGACAATTATTGTATTCAAACTCACAATTGTATTTTGTCGTATTATACACGACAGTGGTATTAGTAAATTGTATTTGAATTCTGTACCATGTATCTGACGACTCAAGATGGGTGATGTATACCTAATTTTGGGGGCGTCACACTATAGATCCTATAGCGACAATTTTTACATCCACAGGCTACAACGACACTGCGTGTGGAAATATCAGAAATTGTTGTGAAAATATCGCTTGCCATCAAACAACTCTATTACATTTACTCTCTATTTTAAAAATAGTATCTATTTTACAAAGAACCTCTATTTTAATAAGATCTTATTACTGTTATGAAAGATTAATATATAATATGAAGAACAAAGATGATGATCAAGGGAGGAGCATTCTCATTTCATATCATGTAATTGTATATGTCATTCTCACCTTTACTTTACAAATGTTATTATATATAGATATAATAACATCAATACTAACATAACTACTAGGATGTTACAAAACTCATGAGTCATGAGTTACAAAACTCAATGGACATGGGAGTTACTAGACATCCATTATATAATGAATCTAGACATAATTTTATAACACTCCCCCTTGGATGTCTATTGTATAGCAATACGCATTGAAAGCTGCCTCATTAAAAACCTTACCAGGAAAAACCCAATAGGAAAAAACCTTGGTTAAGGAAAAAAGAGTGCAGCGCGCATTAGCTCCCCCTCATGAATGTATACTTAAGATATGGTACTTTAGGACCTAATATATGGTACTTCAAGACCAAAAGTTTCTTTATTATTTTCTTGTGGTCAAAACGGATTTTTCATGATATCAAGTGACCAATCCCATCATTGGAGTACTCAAAGGATTAACATTATTCATGTAAAGTTACTTTAGGACTTTTTCTGTGTACAAGAATTCCATAGTTCAATTTGTAGGCCAAGACAAAAATTTGTCTTTCCAATATCTTTCATCTCAAATTTGTTATTTTTTGTCGACTCTTCTGGAGCAAAATCTTTCATCAATAAATACAGTAATAATAGCAAATCCAGATTATGATCTTTTGATAAAAATGCATGCATAAATTGGATTATTCTCAAATCCTTCTTTCAAAAGATATCTAATTAGGCGATTATACAACAATATGCATCTGGATTGCTTAAACCCATATAAAGATCTTTGTAGCTTAATAAAATACATATTTTGAGATGTAGAATTATATGCTTCAGACATTTTATATCCTTCAGGGATTTTCATATATTATATAATGATCCATATAGATATGATGTAACAACATCCATTAATTTCTCTTTCTACCAAGCTAATTAAAAATCTGAATGTAATTGTGTCCATTACAGGAGCATATGTTTCTTCATAATTAATATCATGTCTTTGCGAAGAAATCTTGTGCTACAAGTTGCGCTTTGTACCATATAATTTTATTTTTCTTATTTCGTACAAATACTCATTTGTATTCTACAGGCATTACACCTTTAGGTGTTCGGACTACAGGTCCAAAAACTTCATATTTACTTAGTGAATTTAATTCTGCTTGAATCGCCTCTTTCTACATTGGCCAAATATTTCTACATTCATCAACGATGATCATTACTTCTGGTAATATCCATAGCAAATTTATATGAAAATATGTTGTCGACAACGATTTTATTTCTATCCAATATATACGTCTCCTGTATATACATAATGTATCGAGATCTCGTTATTTTCAGGTACCTGGTCCTCTTCTTGGGATAATTCTTCAAGAGTTTTATTTACAGGAGATTTTTGTTTATAAGTTTTGGATAGATTGATAAATTTTGTAGCCTGTTTCATGGGTATAGCTTCTTTATAGGCTGCAACTTGTTTTTCTTGTACTTTCTTCTTCTGGGAAATTCTATCTTTAACACCGATCATTCTTTCATGTTTTTGGTGTGACTTAGATTCAATTTACTGCTGCATTAATTGATTGTCCTACAGGGACATCAATCTCTGCTAGAGTATTAGTAGCTAGAATGTGATATATCACTATTTTCTTATTATCGGTGAATAATTCTAGTAATTAATTTGCAATTCATTGCAAATGAATTATCCTTTGAACTTCTAGTTCATATTGATTTGTATAAGGATCAAGATTAAATAACGTTGAAACATTCCAATTAATCTCCCATCGTACTTCAGGCAACGATCTAACGTCGTGCTTTAGGCAGCGACTTTTCTCCCCCTAATGGTGGGAAGACTGTTTCATTAAAATAACAATCCTTAAATTATACCTTAAAAATATCACTTATTGAGGTTATGAATAACATGACCCCAAGCATGTATTGGTAATTAATTTACTTTGATATAATCAACAAGTAAAGGAATCTCCTGGTTCCTTACGGGATGTTCATGGGAGTTTTCAATAATTCAATGCAACATTATTGATCCTGGATGATCAATATGATCATGCTAAATAATAAAAATCTTTTTGATCTGAACACTTCTGGTGTATTATATATTTCTGGTGTATTACAACATTTATTTCAACTATTGTCATTTTAGTATAATATATCCCAGAAGAAAAAATTTACAGCTTTTCTAATATGAGCTTCTGGCCCGATACTATTGAAGTAATATAAGAAATTCTTCACTGCCTTCAATAAAATAGTATGCCCCCAAATAGAGACACGAAGTTTTGTTCTCATGAGCAATGATCTTGCAATTAACTGGAGGCGTTTAATAAATGATTCAGCAAGACCATTCTGAGTATGAACCTGGGTAACATGATGTTCATTATATATCCCAAGTGACATGCAATAATCATTAAATGTTTGGGATGTAAATTCACTAGCATTGTCAAGACGAATAGTCTTGATTATATGATTCGAAAATTGTGCTCGTAATCTAATAATTTAAGTAAGTAATCTCGCAAACGCCAGGTTACGAGTTGATAATAAGCACACATGTGACCATCTTGTAGATGCATCTATTAAAACCATAAAATATTTAAATGGTTCACTTGGTGGGTGAATAGGCCCACAAATATCTCCTTGAATACGTTCTAGAAACTTTGGAGATTCAATCCCAAATTTAGTTTGTGATGGTCGAATGACCAATTTGCCTTGAGAACAAGCAGCACATGAGAATTCCTTAAATTGAAGAATCTTCAGATTCTTCAATGGATGACCATTATAACGTATATCTTTAAAACTGAGCAAATTTTTGCTTGCCTCAGAAGAATATAAAGAATCATCAATACAAAGTTTTGTGCTCTTTGACAATATTATAATCGCTCTTCCAGAGACTTTAATTAAGTTTGATGAGCTTCTAGCCCATACAACTTCATATATGCAAAACATAAATTTAACTTTATTACTTGAAACATAAATAAAACATATAATAAAAATACTTAATATAATGTCATAATATAATGAAATAAAAATAATTAATTAGTATGAACATTTATCAACATAAAATCAAGGAAACCATAGATATCAAAATGAGTTATATCCACTCCATTTGAAAAGTCAAAATAATCCATGAGATCTTCAGGATCATTATGAACAATAAAATTTATTTCAATTCCATTTTCTTTTCTTTTATGGAGTCTTGGTACAAATCTATATACCAAATATTTAAGAGTACGACAAGTACATTCCTTTTCTATATTGATTATTCCTTTCACGTCTACTATCATAACCACAATCATAATTTTCTCTATGATTATCAAATGAGGTTCCATTCACTTCAGGGAATGTAACAGAATCGGTCGAGCGAGATTAATTGTTGGGTTTTTTTTTATAGCGAAAACTCATTATTTTGTACAGCCACTAGAAGAAATGATATCACTTCTAGGAATATAATTTCCTTTATCGCTTCAAGGAATATATTATGAACTTACACTCACAATATTGCTACTACAGGAGCATATTCGAGACATGAAATATAGTAAATATTTTTTTTTCTAACATGTCTTTATCAATATTTTTTTTCATGGAGATGATAGCGAATAGAAATAATTAATTTTTGCATGATCCTGCAGGAATGCATGATGGCCAACTTTAATTGTATCTCTAAGGTTCTTTGCCTTTATATGAATCTCAGCATCAAGATTCCATTACAAATAATTCTTGCCCGATATAAATCAAGGGCAACACATTCAAATTTATAAAATTTGAATATTAAATAACTAAACATATTCCTCATCAAATTAAATAATTATATATGTTTAGATTTAATTATAATGAAACAATTTATAGAAATGCAGTAAAATATGAAACTAAATTTTTTCACTAAAACTAAATAATAAACTAACACTACTAAGAATATTTGTTATTGTAACTTCATAAAAAAATATCAAAAATTATTAGAAATTTAATTTATTATAACTATCCACATATAACTATTCACATGTGCATGACTATCAAACATGATGTATAACTATTTTTTTTCCTTTTTTTTTCTTTTTCAATTAAATTTACTGAATGACAAAAATAAATTTTTATGAAAAGGTCTGAATGTTCATACCGCCTTATTTTTACTTTTTCTTCTCTCTCTTTTTTAGATTGATTTTTCACCCTTTGATAATTGATATTATAAGTATTAAGCTTTTTTCCAAAGGCCTATCACCAAAAAAAAATTTAGTCTAATCTAAAGATTTTTTTTTTAATAGTTTAACATTCTTCGTCACAATGCAAACTTTTTACCAAATAAATTGTCTATTACTACAAATTTGACTAGCTAGTTCCCCAAAACAGAATTCATGGTTTTAACTTTTACCCCATTATTTGCAAAAAGTTAATCTGAAGCTGTGAAAATCAGGCTCCCTGATCTTCTGTGCCATAAGATCAACAAGAATTAGGCATAGAGGCAAATTTTCAAAGTTCTTCTACATTACAATTTGTACATGTAATTAATTAACTTTATTTGTTTTTAGAACAAGAAGACTTTCTCTTTTGAATTATTGCATCAAAAAAACAGTAGCCGCATTAATATTACTTTATTCTTTTGCCGAGCTTGCAGCATCTACTAAAAAAAATGCCAACAAATAAACTTACAAACTCAAAGTCAAGGTGATGCAAAGATGTTTTCAACAATCCATTTTTATTATTTTAGTACTTTCACGCAAGGGTTGTTACCAATTGTTATACTATTCAAATCAGAATAATTAATTTTACCACAATGATGTATGTTAAGTCTAGCTAGGTAAATTCGGGTGTATTCAATTGTGTGGTCAGTGTTATTTCCTGACCTATTTCACACCATTAGCTATAGAGTACTAGTGGACGCTGGACATATTGGTGGTACAGAGATAATAGACAACATATATATACTATAATACCTTATCACCTCTTATTCATACGGTGGTAATAACAGAACACACCATATATTATATATATAGAGAGAGAGTTATACCTTCTTCTTCAAATCAACTATGATTATCTGCTTCAAGACAAAAATGATAAGCAATTCGTGCTGATAACGTGTTATGAAAGATTAATATATAATATGAAGAACAAAGATGATGATCAAGGGAGGAGCATTCTCATTTCATATCTTGTAATTGTATATGTCATTCTCACCTTTACTTTACAAATGTTATTATATATAGATATAATAACATCAATACTAACATAACTACTAGGATGTTACAAAACTCATGAGTCATGAGTTACAAAACTCAATGGACATGGGAGTTACTAGACATCCATTATATAATGAATCTAGACATAATTTTATAACAATTACACAATTTTATTAAACACTCGATTAATTTATTTAAGATCTCCATTTGCCTTAAAACATAAATAAAGGAATGGTATATATTCTTCTATTGACTTTTTAAACCTCGTTTTGCCTCTTCAAAAAAAGACATATAACTAACTCTTTTTAGAAAAGAGGCTCTTCATTATTATTTTACCCTAACTATCTTAATTTCATATTTTTAATTATTCACTTATAAATGATACACATAAATAATTTTTTATTTTTATTCTCTAACAAGAGAAGGTAAGTCTAAAATATTTTTTATTTTTTGTTCTACCAAACTTATTATAATATTTTTTATTAAAAAAATTGTTTAAGATAATATATCTTGACCAATTTTATGTAAGATAATTTAATTAAGATATTCAATTTTTAGATATAGCCAATTAAAAATTTGAAAATATCATTATCAAATTAATTAATTAAAATATATAGTGTAAGTTTTCTTTCTCAAATATTACTATAATCAATTTAATTTAGCGGAAAAAATTATTAGGAATTAGTATTCCAATTAAACTCAAATATCACTATTTGATTGGTATTATTAGGCACTTACGGGTAAAAATAATTATTAAATTATTCATTGTTTTTTTGACATGAATGTCTGACAAATTATTAAAACCATTATTCAAACTAGCCCGTGCATTACACATGTTATCAACTAATTTATTATAATGTCATATTGCTAAACTAAACAATCATTATGCTCAAAGGTAAAAATAAAATAAAAATATAACATCAAAATTTGTAAATACTACAAATAAGGCTCTCTTTTTTGAACCAGGTACTACTATTAACAATTCTTCATACGCCAAGGATTGTCTTACATAAACCTTAATACTAGTAGAAAATTAATAAATAAGTGAGAAGTTTCTATACAGATGTTGGAATTCTATATGTTTTGTTTACTATATGCAAAAAAAAAAAAAAAATTACAAAAGTAAAATTTACTTGGAAATAAGTTCAAGTATTGCAGAAATATAATCAAATATAACAAAATAATCATTTTTCAATGTACTTGTTGTAAAATGTATCAAATTTTCATGAATATGTATAATCCATTAAATATATCCATAATCATACTGACAAGCAACATTGATCATAATATGTAGACTAGTATCAGCAGACGGCAATCACAACATCAGACAGATAAAAGGTTAAAATATGATCTGGTTCGTACGTAAATGCTTTCAAAGCATCTTCAGGATATAAACTTGTTTTAAAAATCAAGCAGGCTTCTCATAAGTATTCTGCTCTCTAAACTCTGAGATTTTATCTCGTATACTTCCAGCCATATCAGATCGAACAAATAGATGAGTATTATCCAAGACATGTATTATGAACTTCTGTGATTGGGGTAATCCTGCATTCATGTTAATAATGAATTGCGCCATTGGTATGTCACTGCAAGGGAGCATCAATAGATTCTATGAGCGAGAGCAGACTGACTAGGGGTGTGGGAGCAGAGACATGCCACAGACATTGATGAAATATAAACCCTTTTGAGTTTGGATTGCATTTACAATGCTCACTACCTGGCTTGAGTAACCCCTAGGGGTTGACAATTTAAAAGTTCCACTTCTTCACATCCCAAATTATTAAGTTTTCTTTTCACCTTATTAACTTAACCGATATGCATGTTTTCTTTGTTGCTAAATCAGTCATTCCTCATACACAATTCCCCAGAATAACAAGACATGATTCACTAACGTAAGAGCAACGTACATAAAATGATGATCAATGAACGTTAATAGTAAAATCTTTGTCAGAAATAAATTTACCATGAAATATATAGTCCTTTGATCGCATTTACCATGATGTAGGAGCAACTTTTCAGAAGTTCAAACTGCAACATAACAAATGAAATATATTAGAGAAACAAAACTATTTTACAGTGAAGGCACAGAAAACAAAAGAATTGACTGTAGTTTGAATAAAAAACAAGATATAGTCATTGGCCATTATGTAAATCAAATGACAAGCATTTCTATTAACAATATTCAATCCCTCAGTAGACCAGTTAAAAAAAACAAAAACTTGACCACTCTTCAAACTCATGATTATAATCAAATAACACTATGGAGTTATAATATCTATTTAACCAACAAAATAGATTTGCAAAACAACAGTAGGTGGAATAGTTTCCAAGTAAAGCACAAAAACTAGAGCTTCTTTTCAAAAAATCTTCCAAACCTAATTGAGGGACACAGCTTTCATATGTATGAACTAAGAGCATTCAAATAAGTTATTGAATTAAATGTTCTCTGTATATATGCTTACGTCAAGGGCCCTTGGCAGTCAAAGGGGCATCTATTTCTAGCACTGAATACATTATAAAGTGTTCAAGAAATTGAAATTCCCAGATGTATACGTTCTATAGGTAAATCTGACACAAACATATCATAGAAGATAGCATCATGCTGTTAAAGAGCATGTTAGGAAAATAAAGACCCGAATGATGCCTCATCAATTTCTCTAACACCTTCCAATGAAAGTTTCTTCCAAATGTACAGATTCAGGTCAAGAAGACAGGTCGAGCATGCAGACGCTGAGCTTAATAAGATATACTAATATATTCCATAGGTGAACAACAATTAGCATGCTTTTCAATTCTCCTTGTCATTGAGCTTTTCTTATCTGCACTTTATACTTCCTTCAACAAAGATTAACCATTATATTGACTGAACATAACATCTATGCAATTCTATAATCAAAACATAAGAAGATAAAGGCCCAAAATAGACACACACAATTATGATTACAAATTCACTTCCAGGCTACTCCTTTTTTCCCATAGGAAACATTAAAAGTACACAAAATTAATGCTGATAAAGCTAAGAAAAGCGCAACAGAAAGGCAGTGGTAGTGTTAATATCCAACTAGTTTGCTTCATTATCCCGCTACATATTTAGAAGCACTAGAACTTACATAGTAAAGAGATCAATTATTTAGAATTGATTTATTAAAACATAGTAAAAGGCAAACAACTACTCCCGCAAATTAATTCATTAAATCGTAAACACCTTGTATCCCCTTTACCTGTTGGGTTATTACATTACATCACAGAGTAACTACACTAGAGAAATGGCAGCGTCAATAAGTTAAATATTTTCCAAGACATGTATACATTCACAAATCAAGTACTTTATAAATATTTTTAATAGTAAAGCCGCTTCTTTTTAATTGGTGGGCCTCCTATTTTTCATTTGTCAAAGCTGGGATTGACATTCAAAAACCAAAATATAACTCCATGTCATTGGAATAAGTTAGAAAAGTCATAAATCAGTGTTATAAAATCAAACCATACAAAAGAATCAAATTATCGTATAGAAACAATCCTACCACCATAAATTGTAAAATCTAAAGTAAGGGTATTGAGCTACAGCCGTTGATTTAATCTCAGCCAACCTAATACCAATTATAATTTTCAGCCACCTAATAAACAATAAACCCCACTTGATAAGAAAAAGAGCTCAGAAAACCTCATATTTTGTTCTTATTTCTTTACCATGAAAAAAGAAGGAAGCAAACCTTCAATGAATTTGGAGGAGATGGGATTAAGAATGAACAAACAAATAAATATAAAATGAAACAAAATAGAGGATCAATTAACAGAGGCCAAAAAGGATAGATCAGAGCGCTTACCAAGAAATTGATCGCAAACGGAGGTAATGGATGGAGAAATTTCCGGTTACAAACGGTTGCTGGCCGCTGAGCTCGTCGGTGGCTGAGATTTGAGAGAACTAACAGTGAATGGCTTTTCAGCGTTCTTCCGCTTCAGCCTTGGAGTTTAGGACTGAAAGAAAAAGACCATAATTTTTTTCAATAAGAATCCCATTTATTATTATTTGGAAAATGATATATTGTGACTTTCGTCCATCTTTTTATTTTACAACTTACGTGAATAAATTTAATTAATAATATTTTTTAAATATATTTTATATATAATTAATTTTATAACGCAATTATAATTCGATTAAAATTTTTCTCAATATATAACATAACATAAAAAGACCAGAATTTTTTTTACTCTTCAGAATAAGAATCCCATTTATTATTATCTGGAAAATGATATATTGTGCCTTTCGTCCATCTTTTTATTTTACGACTTACATGAATAAATTTAATTAATAATATTTTTATAATATATTTTATACATGATTAATTTTATAGTTTTATCTAATATCATATATTAATATACGTCGCAATTATAACATAACTCTTATTATTTTTAGATAAAAAGAGTTCTTTTTTTTTACTTGAATCCCCTCCATTACACCCTCCTTCAATTTTATCTAATACAGAGTTAAAACCTGAAATAGAAATTTATTGATTGGGAATAAAACCGACCTTGGGGAGGAGGGAAACGAGCAGAGGAATCGAGGAGGATGGATTGGTATTGTTCGTTCATCTTCTGATCTCTTCAACGATCTACTGGTGTGGATGTGAGAGAAAGCTTCTTACTTATGAAAGTGACTTGTAAGGACGTTTTTGGAAAGGAGGTAATTTATACGGCAAAGGTGCAAAAATACCCCAAAGTTTACCCTGAAGTCTCACTTATACCCAGAACCTTTTTTTTTCAAAAGTACATTTGACGTTATAAATTTTGGGTCAATTGTGCCTAAGGCTGAAAACGAGTCGGACGGGTCAGATCGGATTCGACTCGGGAAAAAAATCGAACGAGGCTCGAGTTTGTATATGGGCGAGTCGATTTTGAGCAATCTTTATTATTCAACTCCTCAAACGATCCGGATGTGAGAGAAGTCCTACTCTACTCGTTTAGCTCGATAGATTTCGAATCATTCGCCATGAATTCAATCGAATATGTTCGATTATGGTTCACGAGTATGAATATAAGTAAAGCTAAGTTTGATTCTTGAGCGGCTGACGACTTCTGGACTGGAAGTACCAAATTAACCCAACTGGAAAACAAAAATCGTCAGCCGCCCAAGAATCAAACTTAGCTTTACATATATTCATGCTCGCGAACCATAATCGAAAAATAACTTTCCCTCATAATCATACTAATGACAAGAAAAATAACTAAACAACAAAGATTGGAGCTTTTCTATAACACACGAATAAGAAATCAATTGGGAAAAAGTAGAACCAGACACAATTTTATAGCAGTAAATAAATTAATAATACATGAGTTCGAAAGAATAAAAAAAGGTAAACTGAAATTTTGAGAAAGATTATTAACAAAATAAAAATAATTTTTTTTTTTGCAAATAACTAATGAAACAAGATATAACACATAGGAATTCCTAGTGAACATTGAATTTGACAACCATAAATAAAAAGTTAATTATTGGATTTGCCCTTTAGCATTTTCCCTTGTAATCATACTAATGACAAGAAAAATCGCTAAAACAACAAAGATTGGAGCTTTTCTATAACACGCGAATAAGAAATCAATTGGAAAAAAGTAGGGGGGACTGCCCCAACTTTTGTAGCTACTATATATGCAACTAATAAAATTTAGCAAGGTTAGAACATAATATGCACACGATAACTTATTCAAAACTGACACATGCTGCAGTGGAAACTCTTTTACCAGAATTCTCATATTTTAATCTATACGATAAAAATAGAGAGAATGACTAATCAAAATAACAGAACCAGCAGTGGCAGAACAATTTCACAAAACAATTAAAATAACAAATGAAATAAGGTTTATATACAAGCAAGGGGGTGTTTGATAAAAATTGAATGAATCTGAATCTGAATGAGCTGAATCTGAATGAAAAAAACTGTTTGATAACAGACATATCTTAAAGATTTGAATGACATATTTTTAATATTTTACCCCTCTGAAAAAATTCAAAGTTGTTGTAAATTTATTTAATATTACATAATATAATAGTTAATATTTTTTTTATTTTTTTATATATTTTTTTACTTCATTCAGCCAACTATTCAGCCATTCAGACCAAAAATTCGGACTTAACCATTCTGCCAACGCATCTGACCGATTCAGCCATTCAGACGATTTTTTTCAAAACAAACGCACTTAATGATTCAGCCACTTACCGATTCAGCAATTCAGACCCATTAAGTTTTAAACAAACAGCCCCAAGTAAAGAAATTTCACGTTTCCCGACTTCTTTTCCTTTACAAATCCAGTTCTAAACATCAAATCTTATTTCTTTTTTTGGGAGAGGTAACTGTAGCCCCATACTAAGCTAGAGTCTAGACATCAAATCTTAGTTACTGTTTTTGGAATTTTCTGAAAATGAGCACTTTCTTAGATACCAACTTCAAAAAAAATCATTTCAGAAGTAAGAAATCAATTGGAAAAAAGTAGAACCAGACACAATTTTATAGCAGTAAATAAATTAATAAAACATGGGTTCGAAAGAATAAAAAAACGCAAACTGAAATTTTGAGAAAGATTATTAATAAAATAAAAATAAAAAATTTCTACAAATAACTAATGAAACTAGAGAGTGAGAGGGGGGAAAAGTGTAATGATTAATTAAGAAAATTGTACCTCTTATACACTGACAATGGCGATCGAGCAGACAGAGATTTCAATGTTCGTACGGGAGAGAAAGTAGAAATAACACAAGGAACAAACCCTCTAAAAAAAGCCAAATTGCAAAGAGACTTAAATGGACCACATAAAACCTAGAAATCGTCCAAGGTCAAAACCCAGAACGAGTTGATGGATAATAGTTAAGGGTTTACCGAATCGAAGTCGAGATATGTTGATTCTTGGTCTTCGTGTTGCTTGATTGGATTTTTTCGAGCTAGGTTGCTTGATTCAGAGATTGGATTTTTTTTAGAGCGAACAATTTCAATTTGTTTTGGAGAGATCGAACAGAAGTTGGGTTTTGTTTTTGATTTGGAGAGAACAGAGATTTTGTTTTGGAGGGAGGAGGTTGGGTTTTGTTTTTTATTTGGAGAGAACAGAGGTTTTGTTTTGGAGAGAACAACAGTTTCGAAATGTTTTATTTTGGAGAGAACTACGATTTAGGTTTTGTTTAAATAGGTATGTCTCTTAAAAGGGAGAATGCTAGTTAAGAAGGAATGATTGACATTTTTCAATATATATCTATCTAATAAATCTATTTAATAAAATATAAATAATTTTAAATTTATCGTTCATTTAATAAATTATTTGCGCCGTCAAAAGTTTGGGATAATCTATCTATCTAATAAATCTATAAATCTAATAAAATACAAATAATTTTGAATTTTTAGCTCACTCAATAAATCATCTGGGTCGTCCAAAATTTTGGGATAATCTACAAATCTAATAAAATATAAATGATTTTAAATTTTTCGCTCACTCAATAAATCATCTGGGCCGTCCAAAGTTTGGGATAAATTCCACCGTTCATACAGTGCCGGAGGCACGGGACACAACTAGTATATATATATATATATATATATATATATATATATATATATATATACTCAAAAAATACAAGCGAAACACGAATCCGTTAATAATATAATCAAAATTTGAACATAAAAAATTATTCGAATAAAAATACGAGTATAATTTAAACAATATTATACTCGACTCGTTTAAAATTCAAACTACTGTGATTCGATACATACTCAATTGATACATATTTTATTAGATACTCAATACATTCTCTTATAATATATACAAATTAAATCAAATTAAAATAATTAATTATTATTTTATTTTGTTTTTAATTTTAAATATAATTTTATATTTATAAAGTGTAATAATAAATATATTTTAAATTTATAATTATATTTATTATAAAACTAATTATTATGCGGAGACTCGAATTCATTCGAAACTCGCAAATAGTTTGGATATAATTCAATCCAAGTCTGATCAAATTTGAGTAATAAATATTCAAGTCGAGTCAAATCTGAATAAAATTTTTCAAATACAATTCAAATTCGAGTATGAATTTAACGCTTCGAGTCGGATTCGAACAACTCTCTATCTCTCTGTTCGCTTCCGTTCGAATCGTTTACACCTTTATATAGAATACAAATTAACATAATTGTTCAGTAATCCTATCAATAAAATGTTACAACAATCTTACAGCCTACTATGCGCCTAGAACCTAGAATTTTCGAGCTATCGACAAGCTGGAGATCGGATCATGATACAAGGCAGCAGTAGGTGAAGCTTACTACTTCCATTATAAATCAAGAAGATGGAAATTATAGCACCTGGTCATCATCATCTTCCAATGCGCTGTAAATCAACCTACAATATAAATTGAATCGAAATTAAAGATGATCCCTTTTCCAAAGTTACAAGAGAGTACACTATGATTACATAACTGAAATAAATGCATCCTTTGCGTACCAAAATAAGGAGAGGAAGAGGAGGAAAACAATATAGCCAAGTTTGAAAAGCCGTTTCTTCTTTTCCCACTCGAGCAAGTTGAAAATCTCAGTCACATCAATGAGGTGCTCTCTTCGTGTATACCTAATTCCAGAAAATAACAATCGTTAAATTACTTTTTAATACTCATGGTTGGTCAAATGCATCTAGCATAAGGCGGCTTGAGGATATTGCAAGCATTTCAACCTATTAATATTAAATAATTATAGGAATGGTATGCAGAAGGTTCAAAAATCATGAGAAAAGATTATGAAATTGTTGGTTATATAGCAAGATGCATAAAAACAAGGAAATAAGCGTGTTTGACTAAACCGTTAGAAGTAATTACTAAAAGAGACTTGTAAAATTTGTAGTAATCCATTTTGGTATTAGTATATGTTCTACATGTTACTTCACCATTGGATAGAATAAACAACAATCAGCTCTATGGTTACATTTAGATCCTTATTATAAGTGCAATCAAGTAAAAACTCATTACTGGAAGTGATATATAATGGAGGCATTGGGTTTGGGTGGGAGGACATATGAACATAGAGTAATTTCCGAGAATGGGTAAAAGTAGATTCAGATTTCTAAACAACCTCCACTTTGTTTGACTTTTCTATGTATAGCCCATTCAATTGGCGTTGAGTTGTAAAAGTAAAATTGAACGCCACCTGAAGTAGCGTTGGTATTTTAACTTAACCCAGAGCTTATCTTAACCAAATTTATTAATTTTAAAACGATTTAAAAAAAAAACTTAGATTCTTTTTAAAACGATTTTATTTTTAAAGAAATTTGTAGTAATCCATTTTGGTACTAGTATATGTTCTACATTGTAAAATTGATTAGAAAGATTATAATCATTGATGGTTAAAAAGGAATGAACTCACTTAAATTGGGATGGAGGGAATATAATTTATTATAGAAACTTTTCTTGAAACAGTATTTCTTCAAAAAGCATATTAAACTTATGAGAAACTGCCTAAATCCTTGACATAAACAACTTGAGGTCTAAACACCAGTAAACTGCTTAACACCAAAAATCTAAAATGTCTTTATAAGATAACTACTTTATTTAATCAAAAGTTTGACAATTTTTCTCGGTCAAAATTTGATTGATTAATATATGTGCAGGAAGAAACTGAAATCTATCAGCATCAAACATGAAAAGACAACCAAAATATATGAGCTTGACAGGCTAAAGTACAAAAGATACTATATCCACCTGTACATCTAATACCAGTTTGCATAATATAAATCAAGTAAGAGCTGAGAAAAACTTACAATCTCAAATTGTAGTACAAGTATGGAACACTGAAAAGCGACATTATCCAATGTCCTGTTACTAGATAGAGAAAGCATAAGACCCCTTCTGTAATAAACTCTGGTAGAATCACTTTGTTAATTCGAGATGCAGAATCATAAGGGTTGATGTAATCAAACTCTAAATCTGCCAAGCACATAAGCTGCAATACAAATTTGTCAGGTTTTTTTCCAATAGAATCCTTAAAGTACCGGAGGGAAAAAAAATGACAACCTAATTATCATTTAAATCTTAAATAAGTTAATTTACAACTTCATAAAGTTCTGCACTACATTTATCAACTTGACACTCATGCATGCTATTTGTTTGAGATGCAAAAGGAATGTTGTATTAGTGGAAGCACAGATAAGCTTTTTAGGAATGAGAACATGTTACAAGAATGGTTACCATATTCCCTCCCATCCAAAAACCCAAAAAACTACAGACGTTATCCCTCTAATGCAAAAATAAAATAACATTTTAAATCATCCTAGAAGTATAATGCCAAACTCCCAAGGAAATCAGTTAACCTCAGCCAAACAAACCTCAATCAGGAGGTCAAGACTCAAGAGGCACATATACTTTTAAAAAGTAATCCTGTCTATCTCAGGCATACAATGGTAGCACTATGTGTTTTCAGGGTGTCTTAAAGAGACCAAGTAGGTGGGAGCAAAATCCAAGAAAGTGGAGGATTGCAGATTCAAGTTATGGTACACAGTTATAGAAAAGAATAAAGATGGAGTAGTAATTATAAATAACAGGGGTCTTAGAGATGGATGGTTGATAGCAAAAGGAGATAAGATCAAATTAGTATAGCTATTAGAGTATTAGTTAAAAAGAGCACAAAGCCTTAAACATTCTTAGTGTGTATGTTCCTCATGTTGAAATTACATGTATATGATAAAAGTGCTTTTAAGAAGGTGAACTTGCCAATCCTTCCTAAACATGATTCCTTAAAAAAGCAAGTGTACCTTGCGAAGAGAAGTTATTTTAGTATGAGATCAAAATGGGTATGCTGGACAAGGTAGCGGAGGATTTGACAAATTTCATTGAAGTCTTGGGTTTACGAGCAGGAATGAGGACTAAGGAAATGGGAAATATTTTCTAATTTATAGAACATGATGTTGACAAAAACCTTTTGGAAAAGGGAGTCACATCTTTTAACCTTCAGATGTAGCCAAAATCGTAGCCAGATGGATATTTTCCTAGCTAGAAGAGAGGACAAATCTCATGTATAGACTTTAGAGCTTTACCCAGAGAGTTTATGGCTACGGCAACACAAAATTGTTGGTTTTGGGCATCCATAATAAGAATGACAGGAAAACGAAAGACGGGTGCTAGAAACTTGAGGGTAAGGTGGTGGGAAAAAGGAGAATCTCTAAAGAATTTCGGCGAAAATATGATCCAAGGACTTGGCTGATAATGAAGAAGCTAATGGATGTGGAATATAATGTTTAGTTGTATTTGGATAGTAATAAGGGATGTGTTGGGAGAAAGCAAAGGGAATGAACCTAGAACTAAGGAAACATGGTGTTTATTGACCTAGATAAGGCATGTGAGGAGGGTTCCGACTTCCAAGGTGATTCCTTAGGTGGGTTATGAAGAAGAAAAAATTTCCCACAATATATATTGATGTAATTAAGAACAAGAATTATGATACTACATCATTGAAGACGTGTGATTTCATAATCAGTAATCACAATAGGTTTACACCATGGATTAGCTTTAAATTCTTATTTATTGTGTTCGTTATGGATAAGCTAACAAGAAACATTCACGATGAAGGTGTATGTTATTTGTTGATGATATTGAGTAAATAGATTTGAGTAGAGAATAGGGATAGCAACCATGTGAATTGGCTCGAGCTTTGCACCACTTGCACATCTACCCAATCCAATTGAGGTCGGGTGTTGATAATTTAAATACTTAATTATAAATAAATGTTACTTTATGTATTTTAGTATGGAGTATGGTAGAGGTAGCTTATTCAGGTTGAAATGTTGTACACTAAGATAAATTTCTTAAATAATAAAATTTGATACGTCTAAGTTAGTGTCACAATATGAGCATTTTGAAGGAAGCTATGATATTTCAGCTCTTATTAGGCGCCAACAAGGTGTGTGTTACACTATTTCACATTTTCTTTTAATTTTCTTATAATATATATATATATATATTAGGGTTTTTAATAGAGTGTTCTACACTTAATTATATGATAATTATGTTGGTAAAGATTCTATGTATTGTGAAAGAATGTTCTAAATAGTCGATCTCAGCCCTCCATTAAATTTGATACTAGTCACTGATGTAAGGCCCTAATGCTTATACAAGATCCCAAAGTTGTAAACCAAAGCTGCAATTTTAAACTAAATGTTTACTCTTCTACTTGTTAACAAGTTTTGAAATGGTAAACATAATATTTCAAAATGAAAATGTGTTATGTTTTGGAATTTTCGTACCAAAATTCAATTTGTTAACCGATTAATTTGATATTAATTTACCAAAAGTTGATCTATTAAATCGATGTTTATTAATTGAATCATCAACAAATTGTGTTGAGATGGGTATAAAGGAAATGAAAATAAAATAAGAAAATCTAAAAATTATTTTTCATTTTCCCATTATTTAATTATGTAAAAATTAGAAAAAGGACATTAATATATTTTCATTTTAAAAAATTATGATAATTAATTAGATTCATGACACAAATTACTTAATCTGTCACGATTATTAATATCATTTTCTATATTATATTTTTTTATGATTTAAAGAAATAAATTGAAGTAAACAAACTATAACCTTAATACTCGAAGTTAAAAAAGGAAATGAAACATGGAAAAAAAAAGAGTAAATGAAACCTCAATAACAGATATATAGATTTATTGATATAGAGGAAATAGCCGAGACAAATAGGAGACCTGGTAAACGACGAGGACAAGGAGACCGATGAGGATGAAGAAGAACAAAATCCATGCCAATAAATCCCCCATTTTTTTCTCTCTCGATCCCCCTCCCTCTCCTCTCTCCTCGAAAAGAGAAAAAGCTTACGACAGTCTTCCGCCTAATTAGAAGGATAGAAAGAATTAGATCTAATCTATACTATACTGGCTAGTATGTATATATAATAGGAATGTAAACTTTTTTAGTTCGAGTAGGATTTGGAAACAATTCCTCATAATAATCATCTTATTTAATTTGAATATGTTATTATTATTATAAGTAAAATATATATATTTTTTCAAATTTATGTATTATCTCTCACATAAATTTGAAAAATCAATGTTGAGAAGAAAAAAAAGAAAGTTAAATGTATTTGTAATGGACCTTGCACAAACACATAATTATTATTTTTTTATTAAAAAAAATCTGAGTTTTTAATTATTTTTATTAAAAAACTGCATTTTTTTGTTTAATAATAATAATAATAAATTATTAAAAAGAATGCGTTTTTTTTATTTTTATTAAAAAAAGTTGCGTTTTACATTTTTTTTAATAAAAAGTACATTTTTATTAAAAAAATTGTGGTTTTTATTTTATTTTTATAAAAAAATTGTGCTTTATTTTTATTTAAAAAAGCTGCGTTTTTTTAATAAAAAAAATTATTTTAAAAAGTTGGGTTTTTTTTATTTTTTTTTAAAAATGCGTTTTTTTATTCTTATTAAAAAAAATAAAAATTATTTAATAAAATTAAAAATTATTTGTAAAAATTATTTGCATGTGAAAGTACAAATTTATTTATCCTATTTAGAAAAGAAAAAAAAATTATCACCAAATTGACTCAATTATAAATTTAATGTCCGAATTTGAAAAGATTTTAATTTTAAAATATTTTTAATTTTATACTTTAAATATTTTTTTTCATTTTCTTCATAAAAATAACCAAACAAATCCACATAATCACTGTCACGTCACACAAAGGCGCCACGTCAGCTTTGTAACAGACAACTCAGCAGCTGATGTGTACCGTTCCGTTGAAAATCAAAGTTTTTAACGATTTTTTTAACTTTTTGTTAGCAAAGTCGAGTACAGTGAGTTGACTGTAAAAAAAAAAGGTTCAATTATTCATCTGAAAGTCGACCTATAGTACGGTGACTGAAAAAACATTTAACCCTATTTTAATCTAAATTCAAAAACAATTTTTGAATGACATTCTTTTTCTATACTTTGATATCTTCTGTGTTCTGTGGGACACAAGGAATAATATAAATTTAGAAAGAAATTAACTTTTCTAAACTATTCAAATACTTTTAAATTAATTTAAATATTCATTTATTTTATTTGAGATCAAATGGTCTATCACATAATCATAGAAAATAAATTCTTTAAAAAAATGCCTCTAAATTGGTATTTTTATAGCATTTAATAGTAAGGGTGTGAATCGGTATATCAAATCGGAATTACCGAAGCATATCGAATAATTGAAAATATTTATGAAAATACTAGCTGTATTACCCGTGCCTCCGGCACTACGTACGAAGAGAATAGAAGAGGCAGAGGGCGAGCTCGGGAGGAGGAAGAACGGAAGAGGATCTGAGAGTAAGAGAGAACAATTTTTTATTCTTTGAAGTTAAAGATAATATAATAGATGGTGAGATTTATCCCAAACTTTGGACGATTCTGATAGCTTATTAGGGTAAGTAGAAAATTCAAAATCAGTTGTGTTTTGTTGATTAGATGATACTAATATCAATACCAATATACTGATATTACCGTACCGATACCAATATCTCTTCTTCTAAAATCTGTCAAACTCTACCATTTAATAGAAATTTAAAAAATCAACGACTTTTTGAATACAACAATATTTTTATAGACTTTATAAAAGTCTCAATTCAATACCACCTAACTTTTAAAAACATTACAAAAGTTGTAATTGAACATCTGTAAACTTTTATAAACTCTTTAAATGTCTTGATTGAATACAACCAAACTTTAAAAATCTTAATTGAATACACCCTCCTTAGATCAATAATTAAAAACTTTCATTTGGTTACTACAGTCTACACAATAAGGTTTGTAAATCATGAGGAAGCCCAGGTTCACAGCAAGAAATTCATAAATTTGGTAAATGGAAATCGAGAATTTGCTTTATTATTGCGAGATGAATTGGGTGTAATACTCTTGCTGTTGTTGTTAGGCTTTGGGCACATATAAAAGTTTCTTGAGCCCAAGTTTATCAACTTCTCCTCTGGCTTTAGGCCTGCAACATCACCAAAATAATTAGTTAATTCCTTGAACGTATCTATTAAATTTTGTTTTTTGACAAAAATATACTTTGTTCATTACTAACAATGTATTCAATTAAGATTTTTAAATACTTTTTTTAAGTGACAAACTTTTATAGAATTTATGAATTTTAATGACTTTTAAAAACTTTAAAGACTTTTTAAAATGACTTTTATAGATTCTATAAAATAAGTAATAGACTTTTATAAACTTTTTATCAAGACTGTGATAGACTTTTGTATACTTCTAATATATAAAATTGAAAGATTATTAGATTTAAGATTAAAATTTTGCTACACAGTTAAATTATTTATTATATTTTTTTAGTGCATATATTATAAATAATAATTCATTGCTTATGATAACAACTTTCAGAAAATATATTATACAAAAATTTCAAGTTCTCACATTATTATTTTATTTAAGCATTAGAATACATATATATTATAATATATTTATTACATGGCTTCTGATTTCATATTTTTTTTATCGCAGAAAACGAAATCCACTCTTTTGTGAGCATGTGACTCAATATCATATTTATTGTTTTACTATTATATATATATATATATATATATATATATATATATATATATATATATATATATACAGGATTGATCAGGTCCGGGAGTCCGGACCTGATCAAATCCGGACCCCAAATTTTTTTTTTTTTTTTGCTTTTTTTTTTTTTGAAACAACTAAAAAAAAAAAAAAAAAAATTATGGAACTGAAATTTTTCCATAATAAAGTGTTTTGGGCGTGTTTTTAACACCTACCCCAACCAATGTATGTACAGTCTGCCCAGACTGTACAGACATATTTCGTTATAGGCATCCAAATCACGCCCAAAACACTGTATTATGGAAAAATTTCAATTCCATAATTTTTTTTTTTTTTTAGTTGTTTCAAAAAAAAAGCAAAAAAAAAAAAAAAAAAAAAAGGTCCGTATTTTAGTAGAGTCCGGGATCCCGGACTGGATCCGGACTCTATATATATATATATATATATAATCCCTCCTTTTACCTAATCATGCAATATAATTAATAATAAAACAAAAGCTTTAAATATATATACATACATAATCTTCACAATTGATCTGAGAGTTTCATGATTTTATCTCACCTTTGTTAAACAAATTTCTTTTGTCTTTGAATTGGAAGCTTTTAAACTGCCGTTTTCTCCCTTACTAATTTACTGTACAGATTAAGTCTTTAATTATTTGTTTACTTATTAATATATGCGGTTAATTCTCTTAATTATAATATGATTTAGTTTTATCCACATATAAATTAAATTCAATTAATTTTAAGGCCCAAATTTTATCAAATTAATTTATCCATTACATATTAATACTTTTTAGTCCATATAGAATAAATAACTAATTTGACCTAATAAAAGACAAAGTTCAATTAAATTATTTAAAATATAAATTAAAATGTTATTTATTTTATTTATTTTTTATTAATATTATTTATTTCTGAGTATTACACCGCGAATTTCTGGGTTCCCTCTTTACTGGCGATCCGAATTTCCACCTTTGTGTTTAATATTTGGAAGTCTTTAAAGATGGGGCCAGACTTTGAATATGAGTCGATAGTTATAATTTTTCTTCTAAAGTTTGTTAAACTCTACCATTTGATAGAAATCTAATAAATCTATGATTTTTTGAATATCAAAATACTTTTATAGACTTTGTAAAAATCTTAATTCAATACCACCTAACTTTTAAAGACATTAAAAAAGTTGTAATTGAATACAAGTAAACTTTTATAAACTCTTTAAATGTATTGATTGAATCTTTAAAAGTTTTTAAAGATGAGGTCAGACTTTGGACATGGGTCGATAGTAATAATTCTTCTTCTAAGGTCTGTCAAACACTACCATTTGATAAAAATTTAAAAACTTATTGACTTTTTGAATACCAAAATACCTTTATAGATTTTGTAAAAATCTTAATTCAATATCACCTAACTTTTAAAGACATTAAAAAAGTTGTAATTGAATAACAGTAATCTTTAAATGTACAACCAAACTTTTAAAATCTTTCAAAGTCTTTAAAAATCTTAATTGAATACACCCCTAAAATATAATATTCATTTTGACTTTTTTGAAGAGAATTAGAAACTTTTTAAAATTGATTTTATTACTTTAATGTAAATTTACTCCAAATTATCAAAAAAGTATTACTTGTTACAATATACTCCCGCACCAAATAAGGTATCTTCCATAAGGGAAAAATTGTTCCATAAAACAGTCAAGGAGTATAACAACACAATTTCAACACTATTAATAAACTCAACACTATAATAAACATATAAAAAATATCTTAAGAATTTACAAATTAAACTCTTTTTGTGGAGTTGGAGAAATATATTTTTATAGGTGTCTGTTATGATACCTATAAAAATATTTTTAAAATTATACATATCAAAGAATTTCACTAATTTTGAATTTAAAAATATTTCACCGTCAAAATTATCATTATATTTTGAAGCCAATGTAGTACTAAATTAGATTTTGTAGTTTTTGACCATAAAGAAGTAGATGTAATTTATGTAAAAAGTTAAACCACAGGGACTAATATGCAATATCAACAAAACATAACAGCGCAGAGAATCAAATTTAATTAACTTACTTTCCATGCTAAACTGCGAGTAGTGAAGGTTGAAGCAGCAAGCATCCGTCTGCGACAACAGCGGCCGCCTCTTCTCCTTCAAGTAAATCTCAATCGCCGCCTTTATCAAATCTCCGACGGTGTCTTCCAGCGAAATCAATACATATACCGGCCCAAAACTCCCCCTAATATTAACATTCAGCAGAAATTTTGTCACTACATTAGTTTTCGGTGGAATACTACTCTCCAGTACGTTCCTCGGAACAGTGATTATTCCGCCGCGTCTCCGTGCCAGGTCGGAGTGTAGCTGTGTGACCGGCGGAGTTCTGGCGCTGGAGTTGCGGTGGCCGGAGACGTGATCGTGATGAAGTGATGGTAGAAAATACATTTTTACAAAAAATTGGGCGGATAGGGCATCAAAGTTCAATTTATTTTATATTATATCTCGTCGAAATTAGGAGTTGGATTGTTAACGTCAAATAGACTGACGCTTTTATATAGAGAGAGAGTCCGGATCCACTTCGAAATTTCGGACTCTATTAAAATTCAGACTTTATTTTTGTTTTTTTTGAAACAACAAAAAAAAATTATAGAATTGAAATTTTTTATTTTTATTTTGGGCGTGATTTGAATGCTTATACCAAAATATTTTTGTACAGTCTGGACAGACTGTAAATATATTAGTTGGTGTAAGTATTAAAAACACACCCAAAAACACTGTATTATGAAAAAATTTAAGTTCCATAATTTTTTTTTCTTTTTAGTTGTTCTACAAAAAAATAAAAAAAATTTGGGGTCTGAATTTTGAACCAATCCAGAATCCCGAATCGGATCCGTTGTTTATATATATATCTATCTAATAAAATATAAATGATTTTGAATTTCCCGCTCATTCAATAAATCATCTGGGCCGTCCAAAGTTTGGGATAAATCTCACCATCCATCTATCTAATAAAATACAATCTATCTAATTCTATCTATCTATATCTATATTATATATATCTAATTATATTTAATAAAATACAAATGATTTTAAATTTTCAGCTCACTCAATAAATCATCTAGGACGTCCAAAATTTGGGATAAATTCCACCATCCATCTATCTAATAAAATACAAATGATTTTGAATTTCTCGCTCACTCGATAAATCATATGAGTCGTCCAAAATTTAGAATAAATCCCAACGTCCATATTGCCGGAGGCACGAGACTGTTGCTAGTATATATATATATATATATTGAGAAAACACTATTTTTACATGGTGATAATCTCTAACATAAAAGTGGGACCTATATAGAGAGAGAGGGAAACACTATTTTTTACATGAGAGATCTTATCTCACATAAAAGTGGGACGTATTTTTTTTTTTATATAAGAGAAAATTATGTAAAAATATTAAAAATAGACGTAAAAATATCAATTTTCTATATTGATGGCATTATGATTGTTGTGCATGAAAACTGAAGATATGAGAGAATTGAGAAAGGAAGGTTCCAAGAAGGTGTCATGAATTATTTATTATTGAATAATTTGGATGATTGTATGTGTTATTACAATATTAGCCTTTCTATGTAATTGAAAGTAGGGAATGGCAAATTGGGAAACTGTAAATCTATCTATATTATGTGAAAATGGAAGTTTATTTTTTTGGTAAATTAATTGGTCAATAGAGTGTTGACACACAGATAAAACTTCGTGTGTCAGTATTTTATTGGTCAATTAATTAATTTATCAAAAAATAAATTTCATGTTAACCGAATCTCTATTTTTATGCAAAAGAACCGACTGATTTTGTTATGTCACGTATAAAAGGTGTCGGGTTGTCTGCGAATTCGGTCCATTTAACTTGAATAAGATGGACAATTTGAATTTATTAAATTAAATGAGTTGAGCTGAATTTGAATAAATTCTTTTACTTGTTTATTTAATTAAATAAATAGAATTTGAATAATGTGATGTTTTATTTCAAATCGACTTATTTAGACCAAAATTATTTAATATTTAATTAATTATTATTATTTACATTAAAAAATTAAACTAATTGCATATATATTTACAACAATGATAAAATAATATGAAACATATGGAGTATATTATATATTGCAATGATAAATCATGTATATATATTTATGTTCGAGTATCTTGAAATAATACTCCCTCCATTCCCAAAAAATGTAAGTAACATATAGAAAATTTATACATTTTAAAAATATATGAGTTTATTGTCTCATTTTATATTGTAATCAATAAATATGACTTTTTAGATATTTTTTGACTTAAATATAAATTACTATTTTAAACTATTAATTATTTTTACTTTGGTGATTGACTTTTTAATTAGATGATTAAATTATTAAATTTTTTATATTAATTTAATTAAAATTATCACATCATAAATTAATAACATGACTTGAACCCATAAGATTTGACCGCTGATGTGCTAAAAAAAAGTCTAAACTTGTAATTTATTTAAATCATGTTCAAGAACATAATTGTAATATATCATTACAATATAACAATAAAACTAAAAAGATACAAATATCAAAAACAAAACCGAACCCAAATAGGGGAGAAATATTGAACCCAAATCTGATTAAAGATAGAAGTTAATCTTTTTTTTATACTTCTCCAAAATGGAAATAAAATCAAACAAAAACTCTATATGGATATGGAAATTGAACATGAAAATTTTTATATATATAGGCTACGGGTTGGGTGGTCAGGACGTGTGTTGTGTACAATATTTTCAAATTCGAATCGTTCATTGAACAGAAAAAGGTATCAGGTGGATGAATTATTGGCTCAACCGGTGGTCAAACCGTTATTGACCCAGTGACGTCATTAATATATAAAAAATAAAAATAATTAAATATATTATATATTATATATAATATTTAGTAAATATGTAAAATTTATCTACATAAAAAAATAAACCTATTTATAAAATTAAAATAAATACTAAATGTATATAAAAAAAAGATATTAACTAAAATAATACAAATAAATATAAGGGGAATATGCTTTTGACATATATATTCTAGTCAAAACATCATCCAAGTTCCAACCGTTGTGACTAATGAGTCCCGTCTTTTATAGTTTTATTATATTACTAGCTGGGTCCCGTGCCTCCGGCACTGTATGGACAATGAAATTTATCTCAAACTTTGAACGGCCCAGATGATTTATTGAATGAGAGGGAAATTCAAAATCATTTGTAGATTATTAGATAGATAATAAGGGAATATGCTTACAAGTTGAGTCCAATCTTTGGCGATTATTTATTCTTCTCCTTTTCTTTTTGATTTTTTTATTTTGGCTCAAATCAGGATATTATTTTGTCGTTTTTCTGTGATTATTATTTATAAATATTGTTAAGACTTATTAGATATGAATAATGATTTTGAAAATTGAGTAATTTTGTGTTATTTATTAGGCAATAGAGAAGAAACAGAAGTGCAAAGTTGCTTTGAAGGTTGAAGACTGAAGCCCTATTTTTTTTATGCAAGTAAGTAGAGAATTGGTCCTACTCAGCAAACCAGTCACCGATTGTCAGGCGGTTCAACAGTCGGTTGGTATTTTTGGACAAAAACGGGTTATTGGTCCAAATCAGACCGGACAACTGATCGATTACAATTTTTTCAATTTGATAGTCGGTCCGGTTCGGGTCTGAAAACCATGGTTATGTGTAGTTTATTTGTTGCGTGTAGTTAATATTAAGAATTAAAATTTTAATTTGAGGATAAAATAATAATTTTGTTAAATTTTTTTGGGTAAAATATGTAAACTTGTAAATTGAAGGACTAAATTTTGAAAATAAATTTAAGTACGCCAAAGAGACCAAGCGGTGCACCCACTTTATATATTGATATATCCATAGAAAAATGATATATATTGTGATTTTATATGTTAGTTTTTTTATTGCGAGTTACGTGAATAATTATAATTGATAATATTTTTACGATGTATTTGATATAATGAGCCAATTTTATAATCCTTCCAAATCCCATATACTATTAATATACATCGTAATCTTTATTGGCCAGATATCTTTCGCAATTTATAGCAAGAATCATATCTATATTATTAAGGGAGAGCAAAAAGAGTGTTTTTTTAACTCTTGATCTCCCAAATTTTTTAACTTTCTTACCCTAATCTTTGAATCCCTATTTTTTCTCTCCACTCTCATTATCCAATTATCCACCACTTTCTAATAACTGTCGAGTAATGTTAGAGACACAAATTATGTACAAAAAATGTACATACAATTATGTACAAAAAGTGTACACACTGTTGGGTCATGATATTTCTCCTATTGGGCTTTGTGGATTGGGCTTATTTATTTAATCAGTCCATTGGGTCTCCACTATTGAGTCTTAAAATTATTGGGTCTAATCCTTACATTATCTTCATTATATCTCCTTAATATTGGACCGGGTCAATGGACTGATCCATCAAATCTTTTAATATCTAAGTCTTTGACTTGTAATGATGAAAAAAGAAGGCTGTTGACCAAAAGTCTGCAGATCAATAATGTATATTATCTTAGTCATAATATTCTTTACTGGGCTAGTTGAGCTCGCCCTTTTCCTTTTTATTCTATTTTTCTCAGGAGGTGAGAACATAGCAGGAACTAGTCGGGGTACGGAGTGATGGTTCTAGAAAGATGTTTTAGCAGTCCTCAATATTTCTGTAAAATAGTGTTTGAATAATTGTAACGAGTACTTATTTGAGTGTGGATATTGTCTAGAAGACAATATTTGTATTTAAACTCACAGTATATGTTGTCGTATTTTGCACGACAATTGTATTATTGAAGTTGTAGTTTACTTTCTGTACCATGTATTTGGTGACTCAGAATGGGTTTTGTATACCTATTTGGGGGCGTCACAATTGGGACGTGGCAAAAGATACGATTTTTTTTCAATTTGATAGTCGGTCCGGTTCGGGTCTGAAAACCATGGTTGTGTGTAGTTTATTTGTTGCGTGTAGTTAATATTAAGAATTAAAATTTTAATTTGAGGATAAAATAATAATTTTGTTAAATTTTTTTGGGTAAAATATGTAAACTTGTAAATTGAAGGACTAAATTTTGAAAATAAATTTAAGTACGCCAAAGAGACCAAGCAGTGCACCCACTTTATATATTGATATATCCATAGAAAAATGATATATATTGTGATTTTATATGTTAGTTTTTTTATTGCGAGTTACGTGAATAATTATAATTGATAATATTTTTACGGTGTATTTGATATAATGAGCCAATTTTATAATCCTACCAAATTCCATATACTATTAATATACATCGTAATCTTTATTGGCCAGATATCTTTCGCAATTTATAACAAGACTCATGTCTATATTATTAAGGGATAGCAAAAAGAGTGTTTTTTTTAACTCTTGATCTCACAATTTTTTTAACTTTCTTACCCTAATCTTTGAATCCCTATTTTTTTTCTCTCCACTCTCGTTATCCAATTATCCACCACTTTCTAATAACTGTCGAGTAATGTTAGAGACACAAATTATGTACAAAAAATGTACATACAATTATGTACAAAAAGTATACACACAATATTAAAAAGAGAGAAAATAGGAATTGAGACTTATCATTAGATATTGTATACATTTCTAGTCCTACGTTTTGTACACAATTTTTTATGTACAATTTGTGCACATGGTATTATTTATTTCTATCTCCCATTAAATTTTATATTTTTTCTTTTTAAATTTACACACAATTCTCTCATATATTTTTATTTTTTTATTCTTTTATATCCCTATCTTTGCTATTCCAATCCTAAATCCAATATCCACCACCTCGTGATTTCTATGTTATTAAAAAATGAACAATGGATATATATATTTGATGTAAATAAAAGTTGAAAACGTAAAAATTAGTATGTCAAAAGCTAGTATTTGATACTATATTCTCAAGACAATTATGTCATTCTTATATCGGTGCTTAGAGTTAGTGACACTTATCTCCAAATAGCATACACAAGGAACCAAATCAAAATGTTCTGAAATCTCTCAAATATATCTATGATTGATGAATTTAATGAATGATTTGACTGCCTCCATATGATATTTATAGGAGAATTTAGTAACCCTTCAGATGAGACACAACCCTTACGTGTCTTGGAGCACTTCGTAGCGCTGACCCTAGCGTCGCAACGTTGGTGTCAAGCATTGCGTCGCTTGACTTTCTGATCTTTGCTTCTACGTTTGCTTGGCTTCAAAAAATTAATAAATAAAAAGGAACTAAATAAAACAAAATTTGAATAAACTTTACCCAAAAAGAAGTGTATATATATATATATATATACAATGACCCATATACCCAGACCCACGGGCCCGCGCTGGCCGGACGAAAACGCGTGTGGTAAACTAAAAGATCTCATAAAAGTAAGTACTATAAAATTGAAATGGGGTAATCTTTGGGGTTCAAATCCAAGAGCAAACTATTTGTATATATAAATTTTTTATCCATTACTTCATGGATTTAAACTTTTTAATACTTAATTTTAATATACTCATGAAATATAACACATTAATATATAAATTTATCTCTAATGACTAATAAAACCCATTTGAATTTAAACTCTCATCCACGCATAGGTTTTAGATAGCAGTAAAACTGCCGTGCCATTTTGAGAACAAGAGTTGAAAGATTCCTCGTTGGCCCAAAAACTACATCATATGATGCCTTGCTATTTTAATTTACAAGTAAAGAATAAACCTACTCCTAGTACTATATTGATTATGATTAGGATCACCACTTGTCCTTTACAAAAACTTTTGACTTAACCGCCCAAACCGACCAATCGACCATGATGTAGCTTCTTAATTCTTACTAATTTGGATAAGCAATCGTGTTATTTTAAAGTCTTTTCGGGAATGAATTTCGATCAACTTAATGAATAAAAGTAATCAGACTACAACATAATAGTAAGACAGCTCTTTTAAGATTTCAAAATGCATTGGAGTTTGGTCAAATACTGAAATTGCTAATGGTATGTACTACTATTTTATACAGATTGATTATAAGGAGACCTTCAATAAGGAGTCATACATTACAAGAAAATGAAGGCAGGGCAGGGCATTGTTCTTGGAAGGAGCTAACATAATGGATAGGTAAGAAAAAACAGTTGAACCCAATAAAAACAAATGGGTGGTCAAATGAGGCAAACTACTATCATGTTTTATCTTCTAGTCAGTATATCATCCACTTCATTGCATGCAACCGATGATTTTCCAAAGCCTTTTTGTTCTTCTTATGATTTTGTCAATCCTCCTAGAAATGAAATTAGGGAGAAACAATGTCCGAAATGAAAGAGGAAGATGCACTTTCTCCTCCCCTGCAACTGTTGCTCTTTCGAAGATAGAAGCTCCTGCTACCCGCTTCCCCAATCATGTCCGACTTATTCAAACCTACAAGTTAAACTTAAATAAAAATTAATAAACAGAAGCAAATTCAGAATTCAGTGCTTACTTTGTAGGCTGAAGTGTGAATAATGCAACTCAAAAGTCGATGCAGCTTCTTTATCAAGCCGCGGACTCCGGCCTTGTTCACTATACTTGTTCACAACAACCAGCCTGATTGCCTCATCTACACTTGATCCAAGTTTCACCATAGTCCGAACCGGTCCAGGACTTCCCTCAACTGTCACATTAACCACCACTTTGGCATCCCTGTTGTACACCTGCCAATCCAAGATTATTTCAACATTAAGGTGTAGTGAAAATTATGGTATATATACCAAACCAACAATTTGTATCTCATTTTGTAATATCAAACTACACAACAAGTATATAAGTTCATTCTTATGATTTGAACTTCTCTCCATTTTTTTTGGCACCTAATGAGATGGATAATTTGGACTTAAATGTCCCTTTACAATGATTCATGCATTTAATATTTTCCACTTCTACAAATTTCAATTAAGGTCAGGTTATGTATGTGACACCCCCAAAATAGGTATACATCACCCATTCTGAGTTGTCAATACACGGTTCAGAAACAACTACAACTTTATTATTACAACATGTAAACTATGAGTTTAAATACAGATATTGCCATCTAGACAATATCCACATACAAATAAATCCCCATCATAATTATTGATACATTATTTTACAAAAATGGTGAGGACTACTAAACAACTCTCCCTAGAACCTTTATTTCATACCCCGACTCGTACTCGCTATATTCTCGCCTCCTGAGAAGAAAAATGGAACAAAAAGGAAAAAGGGTGAGCTCAACTAACCCAGTAAAGAATATTATGACTAAGATAATATACAACAAATTATCGTTAGTCTTCAACAGGGAAAAATCTGATAGAATACAATAGACAACAAATGTTAAATCAATATTCGCAGCGGAAAATATTAATTCATAGAAGAGTTACGTAGAGAATGAAATCTACTAATGTCTATGAATTTAATAGTCCATCAACAGTATTTTTATCCCTGTAACATCAATCAATGCACCTCTTGAATCATATATTCATCCTTACACTACAGGCCAATGATATTCATCAGTTGGTCATGTTCATCTAAACAACTGTTCATCTTTGCACTACGGGCCAAAGATATTCATCAGAAATCATTCATCTTTGCACTACATGCCAAAGATATTCAATAATATCATCATTTAAGACTGAGGATGATGAAAAATATTTTTAAAAAAACGAATCCAGTGAAACAAAATGACAAGGATTAAGGATTAAGGATTCGTACTTTGTTTTATCCACGTCCAAAAATACCTCAAAAATAATCACAGTGGTGTAAAATTCAAGAATGATCAAAACATGGATACAATCAAAGCTAGTATCCGGAATAGATATTTTAGACAAAAAGAAGAAATTTTATTTTTCGGTGAATAATGCCGTATTCGTGAGTAGTATCGTATACGTGAATAGTGTCGTATACGTGAATAATAACTCCGACACCAAAAGATAGTAATTTCACAAAAAAAAACATCTTCACGCTTCGTGAATGGTACTCGTGAATAGTAACTCGTGAATAGTAACTCGTGAATAGTAACTCATGAATAGTAACTCGTGAATAGTAACTCATGAATAGTAACCCCGACATGAAAAAGTTCCAAATTTGATAAAAAATTCAGATCAATACTTCGGCATAATGATATTAGAAGAAATAATATCATTTTAAAAAAATAATATCCCTTACCTCGAAAGATTTATACTTCTAGCTGAAACACCGGATATAGGCTATGACTTGAACTTTCACCGTATATCAATACTTTCACCGTATAGCAATACTCAAAGTATACTCAAAATACTCACAAGAATACGCTCGATAATATAGAGAGAGAAAATTTCAATTTCTGGTGTGTTTTTCAATTCTAACCTAAGCACCTATTTATAGGAAATTGCTTAGAACACCAAAGCAGAAAATTTATTTTAATAATAATATATATATAAATCAAGATTCCTACGCCTCTAGAAATCAGATTTCTAACATATCCCACATGCTCATCTTCTAGAAGGAGTGAAAAAAACGTTTTTGTAAAAAAATATTTAAAACTTCCAAAAATCAATTATTTCGGAGCTTCAGAACTTCAATAATTCATAATAAATAGCCCTTTTATCAGAAAATTCGAATCTCGCGAGTTTTTATAGGAAATTCAATTCTCTACAACTTTGCAGAAGGAAGTTTTTCCAAATTTCAAACAGAAATTTACCAAAATCCACAAACGAGCGATTTTACAGGCTATAATCAAATTTCAGTCAAGAAATGGGGTCCACCGACATATTTAACATGTTTTAAATATTTTTGGTAACAAAAATACTCCTCCTCCACATATACTCATATATCCCACATTCATCGTAAAAATACCATCATTATTATATTATTAAAATATAATAATTTAAATGAATTATTTTATCATAAAAAGATAAAATATTAATTTTCAACAATTGTCACATTAAAAATTTTCTCCATCTATATCCACATAAAATCAATATTTTCCTCATCATATAAATCAATAATTTAATTATTCACAAATAATATTACAGAATCACAATACTGACAACCAGGCCGTTCCCAGGAAAGAGGGGGCTTTCCAATAAGAATTTCTTCTTACTGGCGCGCAATTAGGTGACCAAACCTCTCCTTAAGACAGAACTTTCTAGACATTGCCAATAATGTTATCTAATAATATTATTCAGATAATATGAATTATTGCTTCGATAATGAAAAATACTGTGTAATGACAATTATTGAAACAACAGCAATATAAAAATATCAACGCAACAGTTATTGAATCAATATAATAAAATACTGAACAATAATTACTGTAACCATTATTGAGTAGTGCCTTCTTACGTAAGAGTCAATAATTGGTGCAATACCGTGTGCTACTGTGCAACAACGCGTATTACTGTGTTTTAACCACCGGGTATTCCAACAGTGTAAACGGTAACAACTACGCCGTTATTTTTAAACAACTTATATTTGTCATTTTCTTCCTCCAATCGCTTTCCGTTATGGGGCCCACACATGGCTGCGCCGTCGTACGAATATTCCCCGACAGTACGAATATTCCACGACAGTACGAATATTCCCCAACAACAATGAATATTTTATAACCACTTGCTTATTTTAAAATATTTGCGTATTTTACCCATAACTATCCACATTAATCACATCAACCCTTACTATTTCAAAATAATAATTAGAGGAAATTAAATTTCATTTATTAATTATTTGGGGTCTTACAACCTCCTCTCCTTATGAAATTTCGTTCTCGAAATTGACATACGTACCTGGTGTTTCAAAAAGGTGAGGATACCTTGCTTTCATTTCTGTTTCCAACTCCCACGTCATTTCCTCTATAGCATGGTTCCTCCACAAAACTTTAACTTGTGGTATGACCTTCGTGCGTAGGACATGCTCCTTCCTATCCAAGATCTTGACAGGTACTTCTTCGTACGTTAAGTCTTCGGCTATCTCATCTGGTTCTAACTCAATAACGTGGTTCGGGTCTTTCACATATTTACGAAGCACAGATATATGAAAAACATTATGAACACGAGACATACTTGGAGGTAACGCGAGTCTATAGGCTACATTTCCTACTCGGTCAAGAATTTGAAATGGACCAATAAATCGTGGATTGAGCTTTCCTCTCTTCCCGAATCTTGTAACTCCCTTCCATGGGGCAACACGCAACAATACATGATCCCCAACACTAAATTCTACGTCCTTTCGATGAAGATCCGCATAACTCTTTTGTCGATCTTGTGCCGTTTGTATACGTTGTCGAATCATTTGGATCTTTTCGGTAGTCATACGTACTAACTCGGGTCCCAACAATGTTGCTTCACCCACCTCATCCCAACATATTGGAGAGCGACACTTTCGTCATAATGCTTCAAATGGAGCTACACCTATACTTGCTTGATAACTGTTGTTGTACGAGAATTCCACCAATGGTAAATACTTATCCCAACTGCCCTTGAAATCTAGGACACAGAGAGTCTTAATACTCAAATTCGATCCAACTCGACTCGAATATTTATTCAAACTACTCGCAAGCTTCAAATTCAAGCTCGAATTTGAGTCTCCACATAATAACTAGTTTTATAATAAATATAATTATAAATTAAATTTGTTATTTTACTTAAAAATGAGAAAATATATTTATTATTACAATTTACAAATATAAAATAACAATTAAAATTAAAAACAAAACAAAATAACTAATTATCCTATTTTGATTTAAATTTGTATATATTATAAGAGAATGTATCGAACATATAATCGAATATGTATTAACCGAGTATGTATCGAATCACAATAAAAAATTCGAGTAGTTTGAATCTTAAACGAGTCGAGTATAACATTGCTCAAATTCTACTCATATTTTTATTTGAACTATTTTTAATGCTCAGATTTGGATCATATTATTAACGAATCCGAGTCTCGTTCGTATTTTTTCGAGTCGAACCCGAATTGTGTTGGCTATTTTACAGCCTTAATTAGAATTGCTAAATAAATCCCCCTTTTAAAAGATTTTGTACTAATCCTGCAAACTAGAATGACACAACATTGCTTCAAAAGAACGCATTACTAAAAATAAATAGAAGCCAAACAGTTACTTAATAAAACAGTTAAACCAAAACACCAATCAAACGCCGAATTTGAATCCCACCTCAAATTTCGGAGGAGACTGAAGTAAGTAGTCCGAAGCACAGGAAATGTGCGTACAAGTCTGCGGCCGGAAAAGCACAATCTCCAATGGCGTCGGGCTCCGATGGTCGTCGGCGGAACTGGTTCCGAGTGTAGGATCGGAATTGCATCTCTTAAGAATTTTAATAGGATTCGATGGTTTCAACAATCGGCGAGGCTCAAGTGTAGTGGTACGCCGGTGAGACGGTGACGGTTGGCGTGGTTTGACTGATCTACGGTTAATCGGAACTCTTTGCCGGATATCTCTCTTTGACATATATATATTTATACAAACAGATGATCAGATAAAGTTGCGTATATAGGGAGAGAGAGTTATTTGAGGAGAGAGAAATTGTAAGAGATGGAGACTTGAAGGAAACACAAGAAAGGAAGTTGCTTCATGCTTGAGAGGGGAATGGTTGGTTGGTTGTTTGTGTGGGAGGGAAAGTATGTATGTATATATAATGTATGTGTATATATATACACAACAATTATATTATCACATAAAAAAACGATAATACTCACATATATACCCATGTAAATTATGGACATGTATGTAATTATAATTATAATTTGACTATATTCCATATATTTGCAATGTTTTGTCAGAACATATAGTAGAACATAAATTCATATACATAAAGAATAATTTATAAGATTGATGATCATGACTCATGAGGCATGGCTGAAGTTCATATATTTACAAAAATAAAGAATATATAGTATATAAAGTCAGTTGTGGATACAATGATAAATTATTTATACTTTCTTCTTTATTTATTTTTCTTAAATTATATAAAAACCATATTAAAAAAATCTTTTAGGAAATAGGGAAGATGATAATATTATTGCCAAAAAAGTTATGACTTTATTTAGAAGTTTCATATTTATTACTTGGCTTTTAATTGCTTAGATTTGTCTTTAGTGTTAAGGTAACTTGCCATGTTTGTTTCCTTTTTTTCTCATTTTTATATGGTAGTAGTATGTGTGAATCTGCACCGGATTATGGCATGTGCATAACTAAAGTAATAAATAAGTCAAACAGTTCGGATTCGATTCGGGTTCGACTCGAAAAAAATAGATGATATTCAGATTTTTTAATAATATGATTCAAATATGGGTACAAAAAATTATTCAAATAAAAATATGAGTAGAAGCTGAACAAGGTTATACTCGACTTGTTTAAAATTCAAATTACTCGAAATTCGATACATGCTCAATTGATACAGATTCGATTAGATACTCGATATATATTCTCTTGTAATATATTCAAAATTAAATCAAATTATCATAATTAATTTTTATTATTTTATTTTGTTTTTTAATTTTAATTATGATTTTATATTTGTAAAGTGTAATAGTAAATATATTTTCTCATTTCTAAGTAAAACAATAAATTCAATTTATAATTATATTTATTATAAAATTAGTTATTACGTGGAGACTCGGATTCAAACTTGAATTTGAAGCTCGTAGTAGTTTGAATATAATTCGATCCGAGTTGGACCGAATTTATGTAATAAATATTTGAGTCGAGTAGAATCTGAGTAGGATTTTTGAAATATAATTCAAATTCGAGTATGAATTTAACATTTCGAATCGAATTCGAACAGCTTTATGTTCATTTCTATTCAACTCGTTTACACTCTTATACATAGCGATCACAACCATTAATTAAATGTATTCACATCAAGATTTAAAATTTAAAATTTTACAAATTAAATTAAATGTAACTCATTTTAAATTAGATGTGTCGCTATAAGATTTATAACGATAATTTTTTTTATGAAAATATCATTTTCTGTTATGAATTTATCAATTTTTTTATATTGTTGATTAGTCCAAATGACCAAAGAATTTAAATAGATTTCTAACATCGTAATAAGGTTGAAATGTATCATTACCGAATGGAAATTAATATTTTCACATGATCATTTCAGATGAGAAGAATGTGGGTCCCTAAAAAAGGATACCGTAAAAATATCAAAAAATCATATAAAAATAATAATACTCTTACCGAATTGTATGAAAAAAATGTTTAAATATATACCACGTAGATAAAAATAAATGACAGAGACGCCATCATATATCATATTTTTATTGGGGTGGTTATGGGTGCGTAATGATCCAGTAGCGCAAAAGAAGAAGTATCATGTTTTCAGTTACACCTTCGAAAGCTCAAGTCCAGCCCAATAGAGAAAGGCCATAATATAAGGCTTGTACAGCTCGCTCATAATACTTACTGTTGAATATTTTTACTAATATTCTGTCCAGCCCAATCACTGAAAGCCCACGAACTATCAATATTCGAATTCACTTCTGTTTTTTTTGAGTAAACAGTCAAAAAAAATAGAAAAAGAAAACTCAAAATTTTGGACCAATTATTCTTTCTGTTTTTTTGATAATGTAGATCATTTTCTTTGAACTAGTTTGCGCTAGCGATCCGTGGCTCCATTAGCATTTTTGTCTTGACAATTGTTGCAAGTGGGAGTCGAACATAAGATGTTCGGATTTACGGTTCATCTTAAGATAGGTACAAAATTTAAACTTCTGATACGACACATTGTACTTATCTGCAAATATGAGTTGCATATTAAGATGATGGAGAATAAAATTAGGAAATTGATATTTTTACAATAAAAAATAATATTTTTATATAAAAAGTGTCGCTATAGATCCTATAACGGCGATATTTTCCGTCGCTATATATCTATAACGACACTTTTCTTATAAAAATATAAAAAAAATATTATAAAAATATCAATTTTTTTAAAATTATAAGTTTCATTCCCGTAGTCTACGCAGTAAATCATTATCATACTTCATAAATCACATCATCATCGGCACCATGACACCTTTCGAAATTTTGATCATATTTATGGTGGGACCAGTTAATCAGATCTTTAAAATTTAAAGTACTCGTACCAAGCTATCTTTAATCAACACCATGATTAAATTTTCAATACTTATTTATCACTTTTAACATTTTCATGATTCAGAAGAAAAAATGATGCCACTCAAAATTACACCAAAAAGATACTTTTTTCAAAGTTATGCATTTATCATAATTTTTTAATTATCAGTTACGAGAATAAATATTATTGATAATTTTTTTGAATATTCGACCTAAATTTATTGTAATACATATAACTCTTTAGTCAATTCCTCCAAAAAGTTATAATAATGAAGTGTTTGATAAAACTGAATGAAATAGTTAATTTTGAATGTTTAAGTAACCTGAATGAGTTGAGTGAAACAGAATTTTGAATACTGAATGAAAAAAGTTATTTGATAATTGACATGTCTGAAATATCTGAATAACAAATTTTTATTATTTTATCCCTCTGAAAAAATTCAAAATTAGTATAAATTTATTTAATATTACTTAATATAATACTTAATATTGTAAAAAAAGTAAATATAAAATACTTCATTCAATAGTCATTCAGCAAATAAAATTATACTTCCCCATTCAACCAAAAAATGTGACCGATAAAGTCATTCAGACAATTTTTATTCAAAACAAATATATTGAATAACTGACTAATTTAGTCATTCAGTCATTCAACTCTATTCACCTTTAAACAAACATCCCATAAGTTGATATATTTTTTATTTTCATTTTTATTTGTTGAAAATAAGTTTGAGAAATGCATGTATATTTGAGCTCAAAACTTGATATTTCAACTAAATTAGAATTTTAAATTAATTTTAGCAATACAAATTAAATTACTCATAAGTGGATGAACCATTTTTAGGAAAAGGAGTTCTAACTAACATAGTTCCTATAATTAGAAAATGAGAGTAACTCAATAGTGAGTTAAGAAGTGAAAACAGATTCGTCTATCTAATAATACATTTTGTAATGATAAAAAAAACTACTTATAAGATTTTGAGCATGAAATTTTGGGCAATAATGTTAAATTTCAGTTGATAATTTTTTTTAAAAAAATAATGCTTCAATTCATTTCAATCGCAACCAAACACAATTTTTTCATTTCATAACAATGGGTCATTTCATTCTCACCTTTATTTCTCCGATCTAAACGTAGTATAAGAATATTAATATTATTTTTTATAACAGTAATAGTATTAATACACCTTTAATAGTTATTAGTAATATTATTAACAAGTTGTTAATATTTACTATATTTTAGCTCAAATGTGTTAAATTGACATGTCAACGTGTCATGTGTACAAGTCAATGTCATATGACTCAATATGGTTCACAACCCAAAATTTTAAATAGTAAAAATGTGACGCCCCCAAAACAGGTATACATCATCCATCTTGGGTCGTCAGATACAAGGTACTGAATTCAAATACAACTTAATTATACAACAGTCGTGTAAAATACGACAAAACATAGGCTGTGAGGTTTAATACAAATATTGTCATCTAGACAATATCCACACTCAATGGAGTCCTCATTACATTTATTATCACACTATTTCACAGAATAGTGAGGACTACTAATGCGCCATCTAGGACCATCACTCTGTTCCCCGACTAGTCCCAGTTACTTTCTCATTTCCTGAAGAGAACAGTGAAAGAAAGAGTGAGCTCAATTAGCCCAGTAAAAAATATTATGACTAAGATTGTAAGACCCCAACTTTTTATAAATAAAGATTTAATTTCTCTAATTATTATTTTGAAATAGTAAGGGGTTGATTTGATTAATGTGATTAGTTATGGGTAAAATGCGCAAATATTTTAAATAAGCAAGTGGTTATAAAATACTCATTGTTGTCGGAGAATATTCGTTTGGTCGTGAAATATTCTTGCTATCGGGGAATATTCGTACGGCGGCGCAGCCTTGTGTGGGCCCATAACGAAAAACGATTGGATGAAGAAAACGACAAGTATAAGTTATTTATAAATAACGGCGTAGTTGTTACCGTTAATACTGTTGGAATACCTGGTGGTTAAAACACAGTAATACGCGTTGTTGCACAGTAACACACGGTATTGCACCAATTATTGATTCTTACGTAAGAAGACACTACTCAATAACTGGTACAGTAGTTACTGTTCAGTATTTTATTTTATTGATTCAATAATTGCTGCGTTGATATTTTATATTACTGTTGTTTCAATAATTGTCACTACACAGTATTTTTTATTATCGAATCAATAATTCATATTATCTGAATAATATTATTAGAAAATATTATTGACAATGTCTAGAAAGTTCTGTCTAAGGAGAGGTTTGGTCACCTAATTGCGCGCGAGTAAGTAGAAATTCTTATTGAAAAGCCCCCTTTTTCTTGAAAACTGTCTGGTTGTCAATATTGTGATTCTGTAATGTTATTTGTGAATAATTAATTATTAATTTATATGATGAGAAAAATATTACTTTTATGTGGATATAGATGGTGAAAATTTTTAATGTTACAATTGTTAAAAATTGATATTTTATTTTTTTGATAATTTTTTTTTATTATATTATTATAATAGAATAATGATGATATTTTTACAATGAATGTGGGATATATGTGTATATGAGGAGGAAGAGTATTTTTATTACATTAAATGATTAACACATATTTTGTGTGTCGATGGACCCCATTTCTTGACTAAAATTTGATTATAGCTTGTAAAATCGCCCGTTTATGAATTTCAGTCAAATTCTATTTGGAATTTAGAAAAACTTTCTTCTGCAAAGTTGTAGAGAATTGATTTTCCTATAAAAAGTTGCGAGATTCAAATTTTCTGATAAAATGGCTATTTATTATGAATTATTAAAGTTCTGAAGTTTCGAAATAATTAATTTTTGGAAGTTTTAATTATTTTTATTAAGAAAAACGTTTTTATTATTTTTGGCACATGTGTGGCTGAAGTTTGGACCAGATTTGTGTGTGTAGAGAATTTGATTATATATATTATTATTATATTAAATTTTTTGCTTTGGTGTTCTAAGCAATATCCTATAAATAGGGTGCTTAGGTTAGAATTGAAAATCACACCAGAAACTAAAGATTTCTCTCTTTTTCTCTCTCTATAATATCAAACGTATTGTGTGAGTATTTTAGTACTTTGAGTATTGTTATACGGTGCAAGTTCGTTCAACGTTATTCCAATCAGAAGTACTGCTCTTTTGAGGTAAGTGATGTTATTTTATTCGAAATTGATATTATTTTTTCAATATCATTATGCCGAAATATTGGTTGGAAATTTTTATCAGATTTGAAACTTTTTATGTCGGAGTTACTATTCATGAGTTACTATTCACGAGTACTATTCATGAAGCATGATGATTTTTTTTGTGAAATTTCTATCTTTTAGTGTCAGAGTTACTATTCACGTATACGGTACTATTCACGAATACGGCACTATTCACCGAAATATAAAATTTTCTTCTTTTTGTTCAAAATATCTATTATGGATACTAGCTTTGATTGTATCCATGTTTTGGTTTTCAATCTTGAATTTTACTCTACTCTGGTTATTTATGAAATATTTTTGAACTTGGATTGTTTAAAGTACGAATCATTAATATTTGTTTTTTATTACACTAGATTCGTTTTGTTTAAAATATTTTTCATCATCCTCAGTCCTAAATGATGATATAACTGAATATCTTTAGCCCGTAGTGCAAAGATGAATGATTTTATGATGAATATATTTGGTCCGTTGTGCAAAGATGAACAGATGTTTAGATGAACAGATATTTAGATGAACATGACCAACTGGTGAATATCTTTGGCCTGTAGTGCAAAGATGAATATTTGATTTATGATGTATATTGATTGATGTTACAGGGATAAAATATCGATGATGGACTTTTAAATTCATAGATGATAGTAGATTTCATTCTCTACTTAACTCTTTTAATGAATTATTGTTGCTGCAGTTGTTGTTCTAAAACTTGTTGTCTGTTGTATTCTATCAGATTTTTTTCTGTTGAAGACTAAGGATAATCTGTTGTACATTATCTTAGTCATAATATTTTTTACTGGGCTAGTTGAGCTCACTCTTTTCCTTTTTGTTCCATTTTTCTTCTCAAGAGACGAGAATATAGCGAGAACTAGTCGGGGTGTGGAGTAATGGTTCAAGACAGTTATTTTAGTAGTCCTCACTATTTTGTAAAATAGTGTATCAATAATTATAATGAAGAATTATTTGAATGTGGATATTGTCTAGGAGATAATATTTGTATTTAAATTCATAGTTTATGTGTTATCGTATTTTGCACGATAATTATATTAATGAAGTTGTAGTTGTTTCTGTACCATGTATTTGGAGACTCGGAATGGGTTGGATGGAATGGACCTGTTTTGGGGTCGTCACAAAGATAATGCAGAACAAATTATCATTAACCTTCAACAATGTTAAACTTATAAAATACATTAGACATCAAGTTTAACTGCAGCGGAATAAATAATCCATTGGAAGAGTCAAGTAAGGTATAAAATCTACTATCTTCTATGATTTAAAAAGTTTTTCATCAACTTTATCACTGAGACTCAGCTTAATAAATAAAATCGAATCATCCATGTTCCACTGCCAAAGATATTCATGTAATATCTGGTGGTTGTTACCGTTAATACTATTGGAATACCTGGTTGTTAAAATACAATAATACGCGTAGTTGCACAGTAGCACACGGTATTGCACAGTATTTTTTTCAATTATTGATTCTTACGTGAGAAGACACTACTCAATAATTATTACAGTAATTACTGTTCAATATTTTATTTTATTGATTCAATAATTGTTGTGTTGATATTTTATATTATTTTTGTTTCAATAATTGTCAGTACACAGTATCTCCATTATCAGATCAATAATTCATATTATTTGAATAATATTATTAGATAGCATTATTGACAATATCTAGAAAGTTCTGTCAAGGAGAGGTTTGGTCACCTAATTGCGCGCCAGTAAGGAGAAATCCTTATCGAAAAGCCCCCTCTTTTCTGGGAACTGTCTGGTTGTCATTATTGTGATTCTGTAATATTATTTATGAATAATTAATTATTGATTTATATGATAATGAAATATTTATTTGATGTGAATATAAATGATGAATATATTTATTTTTATGTGGATAAAAATGAAGAAATTAATGCTGAGGTGTTTTATCAATATTTTGTCGGTGTGGAGGTATTAAAAATCATCTGTTTATGGATTTCAGATATTTTTGGTTTGGAATTTGGAAAAACTCAAAGCTATAAAGTTGTAGAGAATTTAATTTCAGGCAAAATGGACATAAATTCGTATTTTTCTGATAACCGGGCTATTTTCTATAAATTATTGAAGATTCAAAAAATAAAATGATTTTTATTAATTTATGGGTGGGACCCACTTGTGTTTTAAGACATGTGGGCTTCTAGCTTTGTTCAAAGATGGCTGGTGGCTGATCAAACATGTGGGCATGCGTAGAAAAGAATAAATAAAATAATATATTTTATTATTTTAGTCTCCTATGGCGTTCTAGCATTTTCCTATAAATAGGTGCTTATGTTAGAATTGAAAATCACACCAGGAACAAGTTTTCTTTCTCTCTATATTATCAAGCATATTTTTGTGAGTATTTAGATATCTTGAGTGTTGCTCAGCGTTATATCCGATATTCAAGTTAGAAGTACTGCTCTTTTGAGGTAGGGGATTTTAAGAGTTATTATGTTTTTCAGTTCGTACTTTTTCCGACCTTCAGAAAATTCTGGAAAAATTTGAAATGATATTTTGATCAGTTTTATTGATTGTGTCCAAAATAGTGATTTTTGGATGTATAGATTAAGTGTTATGAATTTTATGAGAAAAGACTATTTTAAAAGTAACCGCTTATAACTCCTTGTGGTTAACTCCAAAATTGATAAAATTTTTATTGGAAGTATATCTATATAATATCAGTATACTTTGTGAATTTCAGAATTTTTGGATAAAAGTACAATTTGTGATAAATGTCTAAATATTCGGCGATTTTGGCCATATGAAAAATAGTAAATGAATTTTAAAAATTCTGAAAAAAATATATGTTCAATATGGGACTATATTCTGCTAAATCCCAGAAAAGAAATATTTTTAGAACTGATTTGGTATTTTTTATGAAAATAGACTAGTTATGAGTAAATGAATTAAATATGTTATGTGAAGTAAGAAAATTAGAAAAATAGGATTTTATGGCTTGAGAATCCTATATGAGGTATATGCAGATTTTTGATGAGAGTTTTGGTTATTGGTGATAAAATTTTATGAGTTTGGCATTTTAGGATGATTAAATGCATTATTTAGTAAAGTGTAAACAATTAAAATAAATTGTTTATAAGCTTAAGAAATATTACTCTTTCAATATCATTATACCAAAATATTGGTATGAATTTCAATATGGGACTATATTCTGCTAAATCCCAGAAAAGAAATATTTTTGGAACTGATTTGGTATTTTTCATGAAAATAGACTAGTTATGAGTAAATGAATTAAATATGTTATGTGAAGTAAGAAAATTGGAAAATATGATTTTATGGCTTGAGAATCCTATATGAGGTATATGAAGATTTTTCAAGATAGTTTTGGTTATTAGTGATGAAATCTTATGAGTTTGTCATTTTAGGATGATTAAATGCATTATTTAGTAAAGTATAAACAATTAAAATAAATTGTTTATAAGCTTAGGAAATATTACTCTTTCAATATCATTATACCGAAATATTGGTATGGATTTTATTGTGGAATTTCTATATTTTTTATGTCGGGATTACTATTCACGAGTTACTATTCATGGGTACTATTCACGAAAAAATTGATTTCTTTTTCTAACCAAATTATAGTTGATTTATGAATATTACTCTTGAGATTAAAACTATATATTGATCATATTCTTTTTATTATCATATATAATATTTTTATAACCTTAATGATGATATTTCTGTTTGACTTTAGTGTAAAGATGGGTAGATTTTTGGTATGATCATGACTATGGGTTCTCTTTGGCCAGTAGTGCAAAGTTAAATTATTGACTGGTATGATCATGATCATTGAATTTATAATTTAATATCTTTATCTTAAGTGCAAAGGTGAAATGATCAACATGGTTATAATTATTGTTTATATAAATTCTGAAATGATTATATATTTTTTGAGATATTAATATATTTGGCCTGTAGTGCAAATATGAATTATTGATGAATATATTTGGCCTGTAGTGTAAATATGAACTGTTGAGGAATATCTTTGGCATGTAGTGCAAAGATGAATTGTTGATGAATATCTTTGCCCCGTAGTGCAAAGATGACATGTTGTTGAATATCTTTGGCCAGTAGTGCAAAGATGAACTGTTGATGAATATCTTTGGCCGTAGTGTAAAGATGAATTTATTAGTATGATTATGAACAGGAACTGTGATTTGGTATAACCATGATCTTTGATGTTTCAGGTAAAGACATGTGATGAAAATTATCTTCGTCCTGGATGCGAAGAGAAATTTAGAATCACAATTATGATTATGAGTTATTCATATGATTGTGGACCAGAACTGTTGATTGATGTTACAGGGATAAAACATTGTTGGTGAATTTTTAACATAGAGAATATTTGGCTCTTCTAATGGATTGCTCGTTCCGCTGCAACTATGGTTGAATTTTTTTTATCATCTACTATATGTTCTAAATCTCTGATTTATTATTGATGAAGGCTATTGATAATTTAATTATCATTAGTCATGCTATTATTTACTGGGCTAGTTGTGCTCACCCTTCTGTTTCACAATTCCTTTCAGGTAATAAGAGTGTAGCTGGGTCGAGCGGGTGTAACAGGGGAATAGAGCGGTGGTCATCATTTAGTAGTTATATTTGGTGAATCAACTAGGGTGAGGTGAACCCAACGTTGGTAGGGTGTTTTGCCACTATCATACAAGATGTCTAATGACATACAACCTCGTGTCATCATAAGACAGGATTGTGCTCATCCACTTGCTGAGTATATTTACGAGCACTACCTATATAATCTTGGTGTTTGTTTGAAGTATAATTCTCAATTAGAGACAGTGGAGATAATGATATGTCAAGAGAAGACTCATCATTGGGAAGAATATGATAGTAATCTTCTCGTTTTTCTTTGGGGTCTATTGAGTCAACCAATGATAATTCTGTGGAAAAATGATATTTATCATAACCTGGACGCATGGCCTCCCATGTACGAAGGTTTCCTTGAGCACTTCCCAAAGATTCTAATTTCTAAAACAGTTTTTGACCATACCTTTATGTAAGGTGTCATTGTGACGTGCTATCCAAGGTTGGGATGAGAGTCACAGTTGGTATATATTTATATCCAAACTCACAACATATGTGTTGTTGTATTTTGCACGACAATTGTTGTAATAAAGTTGTAATTGTTTTCTGTACCATGTATTTGGCAACTCAGAATGGGTTGGATGGAATGGACCTATTTTGGGATTGTCACATTTGGTATCAGAGCTTAGGGATATGGTCACTGGCGGGATCGGGGAATATAACTAGGAGGGGAGAGATAAGTAAATCATTCGCTAGTGTGTCCTACCTAAGTTTATTTGTTGGTTAGTTATAATATCGGGATATTATGTGATATTTTATTTTGTTTAATTAACCCTTGTTTTATGGTAGTATTTGAGAATGGCTGCTGAGAATTGTAAAAACAGAGTACATGAGACCGTGGGATACCTCTAATCATCAACCAGGATAATGTGATGTCAGGCGAAGAAAGAATTAAAGAAATCCATGTGGTGAGTGAAGAATTGATATTTACTTTCGAGATGGTCGTAGAGGTAACAACTGAGAGTGAGGAAGAAGAAGAGGTACCTGAGGAGAATATATTAGAGGTAGTATGTGATCAACATGTAGAATTGCAAAATTGTATTCATAAATTAGAAGAGAAGGCTGAAGAACGACAGGCGGTCGTAGAGCAAAAAGATGCAACAATTCAAGCTTGTGTTACCCGATATGTGATGTTTGAGCAAAAGCATTCTTCGGCAGAATATAAGATGATAAAGCTAGAATCTGAGCTAAAAGAAGAAAAAGCTGAACAAGTAAGAGTGAGTGATGCATGGGGAAAAGCCTCACGACGCATTAATATTGTGGAAAGAGATGTCCGATCTAAGAAGGCTAAAATAGATGATATATATTTCTCTTTTTGGACAGTAATTGGGAGAACCCAACATCGAGTTTTGAATTACCCTGTACAGAGCGGTCAACCTGAATTCGATATGGATCGAAGATTGATGATTCAGATCCAGAATCAGGAGTACGACGAAGCAGTTGAGGGTGGAATATGCCTTATAGAAAAGTATATTCTAACGGTAGTGATGACACCAAATGCTGCCCCAGACAAGTCAAAGTCGGGTAGTTCGAGGGATGACGGTTGTCATGACTTCCCAACAAGTGAAGAACCCAAATGAAGTTATCACGGGAGATGATCAATGGAGAAATCATGATTACCCGGGAGATAGAATCTGAAATGAAAGCAAGGTATTCTTAACTCTTCGAAATACCAGGTACGTAAATTTCGGGGACGAAAATTCATAAGGAGGGGAGATTGTAAGACCCCGAATTTTATGAAATAAAAGTATTCAATTTTTCTTATAATTACAATTCAGTAAATGATTAAATTGATAAAAGTTTAAAGCTAAGGGTGAGATATGAATTTTTTTCAAAATACGCAAGTGGTTATAAAATATTCAATTGTCAGGGAATATTCATTTGGTCGTGGAATATTCTTTCTGTCGGAGAATATTCGTACGACGGCGCAGCCATTTGTGGGCCCAATAATAGAATAACTGTCGGATGAAGAAAACGCCAAATTTGAGTTTTTATAAATAACGACGTAGTTGTTACCGTTAACACTGTTGGAATACCTGGTGGTTAAAATACAGTAATACGCGTAGTTGCACAGTAGCACACGGTATTGCACAGTATTTTTTTCAATGATTGATTCTTACGTGAGAAAGCACTACTCAATAATTGTTACAGTAATTACTGTTCAATATTTTATTTTATTGAATCAATAATTGATGCGTTGATATTTTATATTATTGTTGTTTCAATAATTGTCACTGCACAGTATCTCCATTATCAGATCAATAATTCATATTATTTGAATAATATTATTACATAGCATTATTGACAATGTCTAGAAAGTTCTGTCAAGGAGAGGTTTGGTCACCTAATTGCGCGCCAATAAGGAGAAATCCTTATCGAAAAGCCCCCTCTTTCCTGGAAACTGCCTGGTTGTCATTATTGTGATTCTGTAATATTATTTGTGAATAATTAATTATTAATTTATATGATAATAAAATATTTATTTGATGTGGATATAAATGATGGATATATTTATTTTTATATGGATAAAAATGAAAGAATTAATGTTGAGGTGTTTTATCAATATTTTGTCGGTGTGGAGGTATTATTTGTGAATTTCGGATATCATCTGTTTAGAATTTGGAAAAACTCAAAGCTACAAAGTTGTAGAGAATACAATTTCAAGTAGAATGGACATAAATTCGTATTTTTCTGATAATCGGACTATTTTCTATGAATTATTGAAGTTTCGGAAAATAAAATAAATTTTATTAATTTATATCTGGGACCCACTTGTGTTTTAAGACATGTGGGCTGCTAGCTTTGTTCAAAGATGGCTGGTGGCTGATCAAACATGTGGGCATGCGTAGAAAAGAGAAATAAAATAATATATTTTATTATTTTAGTCTCCTATGGCGTTCTAGCATTTTCCTATAAATAGGTGCTTATGTTAGAATTGAAAATCACACCAGGAACAAGTTTTCTTTCTCTCTATATTATCAAACATATTTTTGTGAGTATTTAGATATCTTGAGTGTTGCTCAGCGTTATATCCGATATTCAAGTCAGAAGTACTGCTCTTTTGAGGTAAGGGATATTAAGGGTTATTATATTTTTCAGTTCGTACTTCTTTCGACCTTCAGAAAATTCTAAAAAAATTTGAAATGATTTTTTGGTGAGTTTTATTGATTGTGTCCAAAAATGGTGATTTTTGGATTTATAGATTAAGAATTATGAATTTTATGAGAAAAGACTATTTTAAAAGTAACCGCTAATAACTCTTTGTGGTTAACTCCAAAATTAATGAAATTTTTATTAGAAGTATATCTATATAATATCAGTATACTCTCTGAATTTTAGAATTTTTGGATAAAAGTACAATTTATGATAAATGTCTAAATATTCGGCGATTTTGGCCATATGAAAAATAGTAAATGAATTTTAAAAATTCTGAGAAAAATATATATTCAATATGGGACTATATTCTGCTAAATCCCAGAAAAGAAATATTTTTGGAACTGATTTGGTATTTTTCATGAAAATAGACTAGTTATGAGTAAATGAATTAAATATGTTATGTGAAGTAAGAAAATTGGAAAATATGATTTTATGGCTTGAGAATCCTATATGAGGTATATGAAGATTTTTCATGATAGTTTTGGTTATTAGTGATGAAATCTTATGAGTTTGTCATTTTAGGATGATTAAATGCATTATTTAGTAAAGTATAAACAATTAAAATAAATTGTTTATAAGCTTAGGAAATATTACTCTTTCAATATCATTATACCGAAATATTGGTATGGATTTTATTGTGGAATTTCTATATTTTTTATGTCGGGATTACTATTCACGAGTTACTATTCACGGGTACTATTCACGACAAAATTGGTTTCTTTTTCTAACCAAATTATAGTTGATTTATGAATATTACTCTTGAGATTAAAACTATATGTTGATCATATTCTTTTTATTATTATATATAACATTTTTATAACCCTAATGATGATATTTCTCTTTGACTTGAGTGTAAAGATGGGTAGATTTTTGGTATGATCATGACTATGGGTTCTCTTTGGCCAGTAGTGCAAAGTTGAATTATTGACTGGTATGATCATGATCATTGAATTTATAATTGAATATCTTTAGCTTAAGTGCAAAGGTGAAATGATCAACATGGGTATAATTATTGTTTATATAAATTCTGAAATGATTATATATTTTTTGAGATATTAATATATTTGGCCTGTAGTGCAAATATGAATTATTGATGAATATATTTGGCCTGTAGTGTAAATATGAACTGTTGAGAAATATCTTTGGCATGTAGTGCAAAGATGAATTGTTGATGAATATCTTTGCCCCGTAGTGCAAAGATGACATGTTGTTGAATATCTTTGGCCAGTAGTGCAAAGATGAACTGTTGATGAATATCTTTGGCCGTAGTGTAAAGATGAATTTATTAGTATGATTATGAACAGGAACTGTGATTTGGTATAACCATGATCTTTGATGTTTCAGGTAAAGACATGTGATGAAAATTATCTTCGTCCTGGATGCGAAGAGAAATTTAGAATCACAATTATTATTATGAGTTATTCATATGATTGTGGACCATAACTGTTGATTGATGTTACAGGGATAAAACATTGATGGTGGATTTTTAACATAGAGAAGATAATAGACTTTATGGTCTATTTGACTCTTCTAATGGATTGCTCGTTCCGCTGCAACTATGGTTGAATTTATTTTATCATCTACCATATGTTCTAAATCTCTAATTTATTATTGATGAAGGCTATTGATAATTTAATTATCTTTAGTCATGATATTTTTTACTGGGCTAGTTGTGTTCACCCTTCTGTTTCACAATTCCTTTCAGGTAATAAGAGTGTAGCTGGGTCGAGCGGGTGTAACAGGGGAATAGAACGGTGGTCATCATTTAGTAGTTATATTTGGTGAATTGACTAGGGTGAGGTGAACCCAACGTTGGAAGGGTATTTTGCCACTATCATACATGATGTCTAATGACATACAACCCCATGTCATCATAAGACAGGATTGTGCTCATCCACTTGCTGAGTATATTTACGAGCACTACCTATATAATCTTGGTGTTTGTTTGAAGTATAATTCTCAATTAGAGACAGTGGAGATAATGATATCTCAAGAGAAGACTCACCATTGGGAAGAATATGATAGTAATCTTCTCGTTTCTCGCTGGGGTCTATTGGGTCAACCAAGGTTAATTCTGTGGCCATATGATATCTATTATAACCTAGACGCATGACCTCCCAAGTACGAAGGTTTCCTTGAGCACTTTCCAAAGATTCTAATTTCTAAAACAGTTTTTGACTATACCTTTATGTAAGGTGTCATTGTGACGTGCTATCCAAGGTTGGGATGAGAGTCACAGTTGGTATATATTTATATCCAAACTCACACCATATGTGTTGTTGTATTTTTCATGACAATTGTTGTAATAAAGTTGTAGTTATTTTTTGTACCATGTATTTGGCGACTCAGAATGGGTTGGATGGAATGGACCTATTTTGGGGTTGTCATATTTGGTATCAGAGCTTAGGGATATGGTCTCTGGCGGGATCGAGGAATATAACTAGGAGGGGAGAGATGAGTAAATCTTTCGTTAGTGTGTCCTACCTAAGCTTATTTATTGGTTAGTCATAATATCAGGATATTATGTGATATGTTAATTTGTTTAATTAACCCTTGTTTTATGATAGTATTTGAGAATGGCTGCTGAGAATGTTAACAATGGAGTGAATGAGACCGTGGGATACCTCTAATCACCAGCCAGGATAATGTGATGTCAGGCGAAGAAGGAATTAGAGAAATCCATGTGGTGAGTGAAGAATTGATAGTTGCACCCGAGATGGTCGTAGAGGTAACAGCTGAGAGTGAGGAGGAATAGGAAGAAGAAGTACCTGAGGAGAATTTATTAGAGGTATTATATAATCAAAATATAAAATTGCAAAATCGTATTCATGAGTTAGAAGAGCAGGCTGAAGAACGACAAGCGGTCGTGGAGCAAAAGGATGCAACAATTCAAGCTTGTGTTACCCGATATGTGATGCTTGAACAGAAGCATTCTTTGGCAGAGTATAAGATGATAAAGCTGGAATCTGAGCTGAAAGAAAAAAAATTGAACAAGTAAGAGTGAGTGATGCATGGAGAAAAGCCGCACGGCGTATTGATATTGTGGAAAGAGATATCTGATCTAAGAAGGCTAAAATAGATGATATGTATTTCTCTTTTTGGACAACAATTGGGAGAACCCAACATCGAGTTTTGAATTACCCTGTACAGAGCGGTCAACCTAAATTCGATATGGATCGAAGATTGATGATTCAGATCATGAATCAGGAGTACGACGAAGCAGTTGAGGGTGGAATATGCCTTATATAAAAGTATATTCTAACGGTAGTGATGACACCAAATGCTGCCCCAGACAAGTCAAAGCCGGGTAGTTCGAGGGATGACGGTTGTCATGACTTCCCAACAAGTGAAGAACCCAAATGAAGTTATCACGGGAGATGAGCAATGGAGAAATCATGATTACCCGGGAGATAGAATCTGAAATGAAAGTAAGGTATTCTCAACTCTTCGAAATACCAGGTACATAAATTTCGGGGGCGAAAATTCATAAGGAGGGGAGATTATAAGACCCCGAATTTTATGAAATAAATGTATTCAATTTTTTTTATAATTATAATTCAGTAAATGATTAAATTGATAAAAGTTTAAAGTTAAGGGTGAGATATGATTTTTTTTTTTCAAAATACGCAAGTGGTTATAAAATATTCAATTGTCAGGGAATATTCATTTGGTCGTGGAATATTCTTTCTGTCGGAGAATATTCGTACGACGGCGCAGCCATTTGTGGACCCCATAACAGAATAACTGTCGGATGAAGAAAACGACAAATTTGAGTTTTTATAAATAACGACGTAGTTGTTACCGTTAATACTGTTGGAATACCTGGTGATTAAAATACAGTAATACGCGTAGTTGCACAGTAGCACACGTAGTTGACTATTCCTTTATGTAAGGTGTCATTGTGACGTGCTATCCATGGTTGGGATGAGAGTCACAGTTGGTATATATTTGTATCCAAACTCACAGCATATATGTTGTTGTATTTTGCACAACAATTGTTGTAATAAAGTTGTAGTTGTTTTCTGTACCATGTATTTGGCGACTCAGAATGGGTTGGATGGAATGGACCTATTTTGGGGTTCTCACAATCACTTTTAACACAATATAAGCATGAGGATGATGACAATTCAATAAAACAAGTTCAAGAATAAATTTTAAAGATTTATAAGTTAATTTATCCTGAACTCAATAACGTCCAAATTGTCAACTTGATACTGCTTTGTGAAGTAAAATTCAAGAATGCACAGAAGAATATTTCTATGAAAAGATACTGGATGAAGTACAAATATCAAGGATATTCCACTAATTTCATTGAGTATAGTAGCCAAAACTTTAACCAACTGAGTATAATAGAATATATTAAACTGCAAATGGATTTTCACCCGCCATGCGGTAATCCACGTAAACAGATCATTTTCATAATTTAATAAGGAATGAATACGAAGGATCATTCACTATGCATGTGGTAATCCACATAGACAGGTTATTCCAGCAGAATAATAAAGAATGGAATAACAGAAGGATTCATCATGCGTGCGATAGACTGCACCGACAGGTTATTCCCAACAGAAAAATAAATAATGGAACCAGGTCCGGCGTAAACGCACAGACAGGATATCCTGACAGAATAATAAATAATGGAATCAGGTCCGTCGTAAACGCACAGACAGGATATTCCGACATAATAATAAATAATGAAACTAGGTCCGGCATAAACGCACAGACAGAATATTCCGACAAAATAATAAAGAACGGAATATTAGAAGAATTTCACCATTTATGCGGTACTTCGCATAAACAGGTTATTCCAACAGAATAATAAGAATGGAATAACAGAAGAATTTTACCAAGTATAGGGTATCCCGCGTATACAGGTTATTCCAACAGAATAATAAAGAATGGAATAACAGAAGTTCTCTTCACGAATAAGAAAGAAAGAATTCCCCTTACGAGTACAATAAATAATATCCCCTACCTTAGAAGAAACTGGATATTGGAGTAGTGAAGTAGGAGAATACTTTTTTTGTTTCTCTCTAGAGTTTCAGTGAATTCGTAAGAAATAATGAAGGAATGAGCTTCTATTTATAGGAGAATGGACTGAATAGTAACTAATTCATGAACGGTCCAGATTGATTTACTTTTAAACGAACGGTCCATATTGGTTTACTATTAAAACTTAAAGCAATGGTCCATACTGATTTACTATTATAACTTTCCACCAGCGGTCCATATTGATTTACTATTATATTTTTAACCAACGGTCTAAAAAATTAGCACATCTCCTCATGGAATAATATTGTACCAAAAAATGATTTGGACCGAACAGAAATATATCTTACGGGTGAATAGTATCCCGTGAATAGTAACTCGTGAATAGTAGCTCATGAATAGTAACTCGTGAATAGTAACTCGTGAATAGTACTCTGACACGAAAAGTGTCTCGAATACCCAATTGAACAATATCATCTCCAGATATCAATTATACTAACAAAAATAAGTCCAACACAATGGAACTATAAAATAATCTCATGTTATGTTTATTTTTTCCCGGATTAATTAAAGGATTGGATTAAGAAATATCGTTTGGACTGTCATATCCTTACCAATAATAAAATATTTTAAACTTATTTATACATCAAAAAATGATGAAAAATTAATTAGAAACTTTTAAATAAGTGGTTATATTATTCAATGATCACCGAAAAAGACCCATTTCATATAACTTACAAATGATGAAAATAGAATTAAAGACTTTAGGGACCCACGTGATGATGTTAAATATACGAATAGAACCGACTTTAATTGATAAAATTAAAGTTGCTCAAGCTACAGACCAGAGCAAATGAATATGAAAAAGAAGGTGCAAGAAGGCGTTATTCTAAAAGCAAAAATCGACGAATAGAGGAAATCTCAACCCTCGATTTAATTGGTCAATTTGAAATACTCGACCGAGTAGTAACTATGGCCTATAGACTCGCCTTACCGTCAAGTATGTCTTGTGTTTATAACGTTTTTCACATATCTATGTTTCATACATATGTAGAAGACCTGAACCACATTATTGAATTAGAACCAGACGAGATAATAGAAGATTTAACTTATGAAGAAGTACTTATTAAAATCTTGGATAAGAAGAAACCTATTCTACGCTCAAAGGTTTTACCTCAAGAGTTAGAATCCGAAATGAAAATAAGGTATCCTCACCTTTTCGACATACCAGGTACGTACACCAATTTCAAGGACAAAATTTCATAAAAAAGGGAGGTTGTAAGACCCCAACTTATATGAATAAAGGTTTAATTTTCTTTAAATATCATTTTGAATAATAAGGTGCGAGTTGTCATAAAATTTTATGTTTACAAATTTTACAAAGTATGCAAGTTGTCATAAAATATTCGTTTGGTCAGAGAATATTCATTTTATCAGAAAATATCCGTACGACGGCACAATTATTTGTGGATCCCACAACAGAATAACTGTCAGAAATAAAAAGCGACATAAATAAATTTTTTTAAAAATAACGGCAAAACTTTTTTCGTTAACTGTTGAGATACCTGGTGATAAAAGTACAGTAATACGTGTGGTTGCACAGTAGCACACGGTATTGTGCAATATCTTTTATTATTGATGCTTACTTAAGAAGTCACTCAGTTTTATTCAATTATTGCAACAGTAGTTGATGTATAGTATCTCATATTATTGATTCAATTATTGTCACAGTATCATCTGTACAATATTTTATATTATTAAATCAATAAATGAGATGACACAATTATTCATATTATTATTTGTATTATTGATAATGTCTAGAAAGTTCTGTCGAGGAAAGGGGTTTGGCAATCTAATTGCGCGCCAATAAGGAGAAGTCCTTATCGGAAAGCCCCCTCTTTCTTGAGAATAATCTGGTTGTTAATATTGTGAGTTATAATATTAATGATGAATAATTGTTGAAAGATTAAAAATATGTTTAGTGAAGTCAAGTCTTTGATATAAATAAAGGGGTTTGTCATGAAGTTTATTGTAAATTTAGTTTATTACATGGACCCCCACTTACTTATTTTTCAAAATCGTCGGTTGAAAGTTATCTCAGCTTTTATTTTATAGTAATAAAACAAATTTTTTATATAAAACGGAATACTTTTTATAAATACAATATATTTTATTTTATTTTATTGCATAGTACTACATAATGTTTGCATAGTACTGCATATTGTTGCATAGTAAAAATAAAAAAATTCAGGCCAAACGCCCGTGAATTCGTCTAAAAGTTACTATGCGTCCGTGATTATTTTTCTTAAATAGTATCATGTCATTTGCTTATAAATAGGATGCTTAGTTTAAAAATAAAAATTACATCAGAATCAGAGAATTCTTCTTCTATAATATTGAGCGTATTTCTTTTGAGTTTAAAAAAGCTTTGAGTGTAGAAAAAAGTATAAGTTTTTTTTCAGAATATCTCCGCTATACCAGCCAAAATTACTCTTCTTTTAATGTAAGGAGTATTATTTATTTCATATTCATACCAGATAATATTTTTCGTATTCGTAAGGAATATTATTTTCGTTCAATATTCGTAAGGAATATTATTTTCGTTCAATATTCTTAAGGGATATTATCTTCATTCAATATTCATAAGGAATATTATTTTCGTTCAATATTCGTAAGAGATATTATTTTGTTCAATATTCGTAAAAAATAATATTTTCTTCCATATTTTGTAGTATGTAAGTAATATTATTTCATTTCATATTCTTAAATCTACACTTATTTTGATAAGTATTGCTTCTATACTACTTGAAATTAGTAGAATATCCTTGAAATTTGCGCTTTATCTAGTATCGTTTTACTGAAATATTTTTCTGGACATTCTTGTTAAATTTTAATTTTTTCATGCTGGAGTACTATTCATGGGTGCTATTCATACATATGACATTATTCATACATACGGTGTGACGCCCCCAAACTAGGTATACATTACCCACTCTGAGTCGCCAAATATTTGGTGTAAAAAATAAATACAAACTTAATTATACAACTGTCGTGTAACATAAGCTGAGAGTTTTAACACGAATATTGTCTCCAAGACAATATCCAAACTCAAATGAAGATCCCATTACAAATATATTATATTATTTCACAGAATAGTGAGGACTACTAAAGTAGTCATCTGGACCGTCACTCCATTCCCCCGACTAGTCCCAACTAAATTCTCATTTCCTGAAGAGAACAATGAAAGTAAAGGGTGAACTCAACTAGCCCAGTAAAGAATATTATGACTAAGATACTGCAGAATAAATTATCGTTAGCCTTCAACATTGTTAAACTGATAGAATACAATAGACAATAAGTTTAACTGCAGCAGAACAAACAATCCATTAGAAGAGTCAAGTAGAGCACAATATCTTCTATCTTCTATGATTTAAAAGTTTATCATCAATTTTATCATTGAGACTCATCTCAATAAATAATCTATATTACTGAATTATACATGCACTACGGGCCAAGGATATTCATCATTATCACATCCACGAATCATCCATACACTACGGGCCAAGAATATTCATTATTATACCAATGGTCATGATCATGCCAACAACTGTCCATCAATGCACTACGAGCCAATGAGGACTTTTACCACATCATTTGTAACATTACAGGTCATGATTATATTGAATAATTCCTAGTCATAATCATACCAATCAACAGTCCATCTATGCACTACGGGCCAAATATGACTTTCATCACAATATAAGCATGAGGATGATGACAATAATATAAGAATTCAATCAAACAAAATCAAGGATAAATATTAAAGATTTTTAATTTATCTAAAGTTTAAATGTAATGAAGGTTTCTCCCAACGGAGTTTCAACAGATAAATCAAAGTCTAATTTCTCCGGAATCAAATTTAAACTTTAAGCGCAAGTAGGAGAAATAAAAGAATGGGTAGAACCGATATCAATTAAGGTATAGACTTAGCAAGAATTTATGATTAACTTACCCGCGATAACTTCGTTCGGGTTCCTAATCACGAAAAATGTTATCCCTTAAACTACCGATTTTAACTTGTCTGAAACTGCCTTTGGTGTCATCATTACCGCTGGAATTAACTTTCGCAATATGGCATATTCCACCCTCAACTGCTTCGTCGTACTCCTGATCCATGATCTGAATCATTAATCTTTGATCCATATCGAATTGGGATTGACCGCAATATACATAGTAATTCAAAACTCGATGTTGGGTTCCCCCAATTGTTATCCAAAAAGAGAAATACATATCATCTATTTTAGCCTTCTTGGATCAGACGTCTCTTTCCATAATATCAACGCGTCGTGCAGCTTTTACCCATGCATCCTTCATTTTTACTCATTCAGTTATTTCTTCTTTCAACTGATCCTTGACATTTGAATTCTCAGATTCCAGCTTTATCATCTTATACTATGCCAAAGAGTGCTTCTGTTTAAGCATCACATATCGGATAACGCAATCTTGAATTGTTGCATCCCTTTGCTAAATGACCGCCTGTCGTTCTTCAGCTTGCTCTTCTAACACATGAATATAATTTTTCAGTTCTATATTACGATCATAAAGTTCTCCTAATAGATTCTTCTCAGGTTTCTCTTCTTCCTCACTCTCAGCTGCTACCTCTGCGACTAGCTCGGGTGCAACTATTAATTCTTCACTCACCACATGAATATCTCTAATTTCTTCTTCGGCTGACATCCTACAATCAAGTTTAAAATAACTTGATTAGTACTGTAAGACCCCAACTTTTATGAATAAAGATTTATTTCTCTCGAAATATATTTGTGAATATTATGGTGTGGATATAATATAATGTTATAGTTGTGGGTAATATTTATAAATTTTGTAAAGTAAGCAAGTGGTTATATAATATTCGATTGGTATGGTAATATTCGTTTTAACAGGGAATATTCGTACGACGGTACAATCATTGGTAGACCCCACAACGGAAGTATTGTTGTAGTAAGAAAACGACAGAATTATCTTTTTATAAAAATAACGGCGAAAGTGTTACTGTTAAAACTGTTGAACTACCAGGTAGTAAAAGTACAGTAATACGCGTGGTTGCATAGTAGCACACGGTATTGGTTATTGATGCTTACGTGAGAAGTCACTCAGTAATACTCAATTATTGCTACAGTAATTGCTGCATCATATCTCTCATATTATTGATTCAATTATTGTCACAATATCATCTACATAATACGTTATATTATTAAATCAATAATTGAGACGAAAAAGTTATTCATATTATTAAATTGTAATATTTACAATGTCTAGAAATTCTGTCAAGGAGAGGTTTGGTCACTTAATTGCGTGCCAATAGGGAGAAATCCTTATTGGAAAGCCCCCTCTTTCCTGGGAACGGCCTGGTTGTTAAATATTATGAGTTATAATATTAATTATGAATAAGTTCGTGTTGATTAAAGATGAATTTTATAGTTCCATTGTGTTGGAATTATTTGTGTTAGTGGAAATCAACATTTATTTCGATAATAATTGATGTCAGGAGGTTATATTGTTCAATTGGGTATTCGGGACACTTTTCGTGTCGAAGTACTATTCACGAGTTACTATTCATGAGTTACTATTCACGAGTTACTATTCACCCGTAAAATATATTTCTTTTCGGTCCAAATCATTTTTTGGTACAATATTATTCCATGAGGAGATGTGATAATTTTTCAGACCGTTGGTTGAAGTTATAATAGTAAATCAACATAGATCGTTGGTTGAAGATATAATAGTAAATCAATATGGACCGCTAGAGGAAAGTTATAATTGTAAATCAATATGGATCGCTGCTTTAAGATTTAATAGTAAATCAATATGGACCGTCCGTTTAAAAGTAAATCAATCTGGACCGTTCATGAATTAGTTACTATTAAGTCCATTCTCCTATAAATAGAAGCTCATTTCTTCAATTTTTTCTTACGAATTCACTGAAACTCTAGAGAGAGAAAGAAGAAAAGTATTCTACTACTTCACTACTCCAATATCCAGTTTTTTCTAAGGTAAGGGATATTATTTGTTGTACTCGTAAGGGGTATTATTTCATTCTTATTATTCTGTTGGAATAACCTGTTTATGCGAAGTACCGCATACATGGTAAAATTCTTCTAATATTCCGTTATTTATTATTCTGTCGGAATATTCTGTCTGTGCGTTTACGCCGGACCTGGTTCCATTATTTATTATTCTGTCAGAATATCATGTCTGTGTGTTTACGCCGGACCTGGTTCCATTATTTATTATTCTATCAGAATATCCTGTCTGTGCGTTTACTCCGAACCTGGTTCCATTATTTATTATTATGTTGGGAATAACCTGTCTGTGCAGTCTATCGCATGCATGGTGAGTCCTTCTGTTATTCCATTCTTTATTATTCTGTTGGAGTAACCTATCTTTGTGGATTACTACATGCATGGTGAATGATCCTTTGTATTCATTCCTTATTAAATTGTGGAAATGATCTGTATACGTGGATTACCGCATGGCGGGTAAAAATCCATTTGCAGTTTCATATATTCTATTATACTCAGTTGGTTAAAGTTTTGGCTTCTATACTCCATGAAATTAGTAGAATATCCTGGATATTTGCTCTTCATCCAGTATCTTTTCATGAAAATTTTCTTCTGAGCATTCCTGAATTTTACTCCACAAAGCAGTATCATGTTGACAATTTGGACGTTATTGAGTTTAGGATAAATTAACTTATTAATCTTTAAAATTTATTCTTGAACTTGTTTTATTGAATTATTATGTCATTGTCATCATCCTCATGCTTATATTGTAATGAAAGTCATCTTTGACTTACGTGCATTGATGGACTTAGTATGATTATGACCAGGGATCATTCGGTATAATCATGACCTGTAATGTTATAAATGTTGTGGTAAAAGTCCTCAGCGGCCTATAATGCATTGATGAACAGTTTTTTGTATGATTATGACCAGGGATTATTCGGTATAGTCATGACCGTTGATGATTTAATGAATATATTTGTCCCGTAATACAGGGATGATTAGATGATGTGGTTTATTTATTAAGCTGAGTCTCAGCGATAAAAATTGATAAAAACATTTTAAATCATAGAAGATAGTAGATATCATGCTTTTACTTGACTCTTTTAATGGATTGCTTATTCCGATGCAGTTAAACTTGATGTCTATTGTATTTCATCAGTTTAACATTGTTGAAGACTATTGATAATTTATTATGCATTATCTTAGTCATAATATTTCTTATTGAGCTAGTTAAGCTCACCCTTTTATTTACTGTTCTCTTCAGGAAATGATAATATAGCTGGGACGAGTCGGGAAAAGGAGTGACGGTCCAGATGATAGCATTAGTAGTCATCACTATTCTGTTAAATAGTGTGACAATAAATGTAATGAGGATTCCTTTGAGTGTGGATATTGTCTAGATGACAATATTCCTATTAAAACTCTCAGTTTATGTATTGTCGTATATTACACGACGGTTGTATAATTAAGTTTGTATTTGTATTCAGTACCTTATATCTGGCGATCCAAGATGGGTGATGTATACCTATTTTGGGAGCTTCACAAGTACTCCCCAATAAAGTCTTTGGTATAACAAAATATTATACTCCAATATTTATTCTTTAAATGAATCTTCTCGATTCATCACTTAAAACTCTATATGAGTTCATCTCTTGATTTTCAGATGTCATTTTCTAACACTGTCACAAAACAAGGGTCTATATTCTGACCGACCAATTAAATAACAAATAAACTTAGGTAGGTCATACTAGGAAGGATTTTTCTGTCTCTCCCTTCCTAGTTTTAGTCTCACATCTCAATCAGGGATCATATCCCTAAGCTTTGATACCAAATGTGACGCCCCCAAAATAGGTATACATCACCCATTCTGAGTCGCCAAATACATGGTACAGAACTTAAATACAAACTTTATTTATATAATACGACAAAACGTAGCTGAGATTAACACAGATATTGTCTCCTAGACAGTATCCAAACTTAAATAAAGTCCTCATTACAATTATTATCACACTATTTTATAAAATAGTGAGGATTACTAAAGTCACCATCTCAGACCGTCACTCCATTAATGATCATGAGATCAATCATCATCATCCAATGAGCAAACAACGTATGTATCAATCTATCCGAATTCACTAATTCTTTTTTAGTAATCCAAAGATTGAGAACATTTTAGTTTTTAAGCTATCTAAAAATTTAGATCTCATTAGCATGATCTCATCACAATTCTAAAAGTATTGCTTAAAACTATGAGTTTATCACATATTAAATAACAATACCATGTAGATAAATTAAATGACTTTAATAAATAAATACTTTTATTAATAAATGAATAAAATTATTTATAAAGTACATGTTTTATCATCAAATATGATTGGTTTATATGGATACTACTTTCATATTACACATTCTTTCAAGTTATATCCAATACACCATATTTTAATAATTTTAGATGATATAATTAAAATTAACCCCGATCAATCAACTTATAATATTGAACAATATAATTGTTTCAAAAATAAAAGTAATCCAACACATTTTCACCATTTAATGAACATATTGATATTTTATTAAAATTTTAATAGTTGAATTTTTTTTAACTACCAAATGTAAAATTGTTTTTTATAATTATATTTTTTTGTAGAATATTTTTATGATTGCTAATAAAATTACTAAGATGAAATAATTAATATATTTAGATGAAATTAAAGGAAATGTGTACATGGAGGGAGCTAAATCTATAAATTTTAATTTTCATTTAAAGACAAAATTAAATAGAAAATTGGGTTTTCACATAAAAAGTGTCACTATAAATATAAAAACGGTTGTTATAAGATTTATAAGTACTATTTTTTGGATCAATTACATATTCTATTACATTTTTTAAAATAATTACAACAATAGTGCACTCATAAAATATTTATACAACTAATACAATTTCTATATTTATTTGCAATATTAGTGCAATTAGGATTTCTTAATTTAAGGTATTAATATGCAATTAGAATTCCTTAATTTAGGGATTAGTTATACCCATGACTTCTTCTCTCTCTCTCATCATCTATAACAACTGCATTAGTCAATCATTACCCTTTTTTCTTCATTCAACGTATTATATATATATATATATATATATATATATATATATATATATTATATATGCAAGTATCTGAATTTTATAGATAAATTCAGATAAATTTGTACACTTGTTTCATTCAACGTATTCCATGACCCGGTTACGGTGTGGATGTTTACAAATCCAGTCCGGCCACTGCATACTGCACATGAGTTGCTTGCTTGCGTGAAGAGATGATCAACTAAACTACTGATACTTGCCAATATCTCTTACGATTATTTACAAGTCCAGTCCGGTTACGATTGTTTTGATCTCTTTTTGTTGCCAATATCTCTTATTCTTCCTTCTTAGACGAATACGTGAATAGGCATGGCGAAAGGAATTGGAATGTTGATCTAGAGAAATTTCGGGCTTCCTGAATGATGGTAACCAAACCTTCATATTAAGGTAACCAAACTGTCATATCAAAATAACCAATCAACCTCCACACTTTAAAATTTTTTTCTTAGTTCAGTTGGTTACCAAACCTTCAGATCAAGGTAAGCAAATATTTGTACCAAGATAACAAAACCTTCATACCAAAGTAACTAATTCACATCTACACCTGCAGTTTTTTCATAGTGCAGTTGGTAGCCAAACCTTCACACCAAGGTAACCAATTCAATTTTATTAAGTTACCAATTTCGTTTGAATGTGATGCAGTTGGTAGTCAATCATTCATACAAAGGTAACCATTTTATTATTAATGAGTAACAAAATAGTTATAAAAAAAATTTCAGAACATTAAAAGTTACATCTATTTATTTTTAAATTTATTGTAGGGCGAATCTTCTTCTTATTCTCATTGGCGTTTTGGACAACAGAAATTCGCGGCGGTGTATGTGAGGTGTAGCGGTGGACTATTATTTCAAAGTGTATGTGAGGGAGATGAAGATTTGAATTAGAATTTGAATTATTATTTTGAATTTGAATTTATTTTTGTTGTTAGATCCAAATATTTGAATTTGAATTATTAATTATGACAGTTATTTATCCTTGATTTTAGGTTTCCTTATTAATGTAAATTGCACTATTTTTTGTAATATGGCTCTTATTTACACTCTTTTTGTAATTATTTAATTGATGCACTTTTTTATAATTACTTTCTATTTGTTGTATATTTACGTAAGGAACCCTAATTTTTTAACTTGTCCGTCACAGTCTCCTCTTTCTCTCTCCTCACCGTTTAAAAATCTCCCCGTCTGTTTTTTTCCCGCATATTTTAACCAACAATCTGCCGATAAAATACAACTCACTCCCACTCACACACTTTTAAGTGTGGGATCCCTCTCTCTTTTCCTCCTCCTCCCAATACCCCCACCAACACCGCCGCCGCCGCCAATGCTGCCATACAAAACCCTCCAAGAGGCGGAAAACGCCGTCGGCCGAACCCTTACGGCAGCTGAAACCCTATGGTTCAATTACTCCGCTACCAAATCTGACTATTTTCTCTATTGCCACAACATCCTCTTCCTCTTCCTCATCTTCTCTCTTGTTCCCCTGTACTATCTCCTCATTGAAATCATCTACAAAGACACCCAATTTTACAAAATTCAACCCAAAATCAAGCTCTCTTACTCCGATTCATTCCGATGCTACAAGGACGTCATGCGTATGTTCATACTTGTCGTTGGCCCTCTCCAACTCGTCTCATATCCTTCAATCCAAGTAATTAAACTAATTATAGATCACTAATTAGCTTAATTTCTGCCAATTTTTGTTTTGGGGATCTAATTGATATGATTTGATTTTGTCTTGTGATTTGCAGATGATTGGGATTAGGACGAGTTTACCCTTGCCGTCCATATATGAAATTCTAGCCCAATTGGCTGTGTATTTTGTTGTGGAGGATTATGCGAACTATTGGATCCATAGGATTCTGCATTGCAAATGGGGGTATGACAAAATTCATAAGGTTCACCATGAATACACGGCCCCGATAGGGTTTGCGGCGCCGTACGCGCATTGGGCGGAGGTTTTGATCCTCGGGATTCCCTCCTTTCTCGGGCCCGCCATGGTTCCGGGGCATATAATTACGTTCTGGTTGTGGATTGCGATGAGACAGATTGAGGCTATTGAGACTCACAGTGGGTATGCATGCTTTGTTAAACCCTACTTTTCTTTTAAGATTTGCTTTAGCTAATTTTGACCAGATGATGTGTGCCAAATTACATGCACTTTTGTTTTCTGTTCATAAAGTTAATTTAATTGGTGGGATCAGTAACAGTGGATTAGGACTCGTGAGGGTGTTTTTGCCTCTTAATTGTTTTATGTCTTGTTTTCTTTATTTCTTTGAGGGGTAATAAAACAAATTGAGATCCTGGTACGAGAATGAAATTGGTCAGCTGAAATCATTTTTTGTGTCAATGCTCAACCCACCTTGTTTTCTGGAGAACTACTTGAACTTTTGAATTAGGTCAGTCATTTCCAGAAAACGTCACAAGCTGTTTATAATGAAATTGTTTTTCTGAATTATTTCCAATTGAAGCAAATGGAAGCCTCAAATTTTTTTTTCCCCCGATTTTTATGGGCATGTAAGTTTTTGTATTGTAGTGGTTTCAATTTCATTGAAGACTGTTTTCTTTACTCAGAGATTTGTGCATATGTTGGAAAATTTATAATTCCCCTTTATTGGATTATATGCTCTGAAATTTAGTTTTTTGATTGGGAATGGGGTACATCTTCTTACGAGGCTGCAGTTTAAAGGATTTTGGAATTCTTCTACTGATTAATAAATCCAAATGCATAAATACGTACAGTTATACATGTATAATTGTATATTCCAATCTGAACCTGCATGATCGAATAAAACAAAAGACTATAGTTCATTCTGTTTTAAAGTTGTGGAGAAGGAAAGTGGAGTTTATTTCATTTTTTTGGCCTGCAGTTCTTTTTTTCGACATGACTGTTCAGTAAAGGAAAAGGAGGGGGGTGGGGGGGTGGGGTGGGGTGGGTGGGGGAGGAGTGTGTGTAGAGAGAAATGGCTAAGAATTTTATTATGCGTGTGCAGAAATGGCTAAGAATTTGTTTGTGTCCTTCGAATTATCTGTCCCCAAGCCCAACTATATTCACTTGATTCCTCATTTCAGAGGTTATTATTTGTCACCTTGCTGTTATATAATTAGTTGTTAATACTCTTCGGAAAAGGAGAGAGGGAGGAGGGTGGAAACTGACCCCATGCCTTTTGGAGTTTCTTCAGTCAAATGTATTAACTGGTGGTATGTAGTATAAATTTTACTGAGCTTCATCTTCCAAGTCTAGCAATTTTCAGGAAGTAGTTTGTATATCTAATAAAAAGTATATATTACGTTCTTTTTTTTGGTTGGAAGGGAGAGCTGCTGTGTATTGATTGTATAATCATGTTAAGCACACACTCTCTCATAAGTACACAAAGTGATCTTAAATGTGTTGAAATTGGACCACCATTAGTGTTTAATGGCACGTATGGGTACAATGCTTATCTTGGTTTTTGGTCAGTATACCTTGGTCACGAAAGTAAACTTATCTTGATTACATTGTAGAGAGATATGTTGTTTTACTTACTGCTTATTATAGGAATTTAATGTAATTTGGGTGAATGAGAATTTCATGAGAGAAACTTCTAATGGTGACTTGAAGATTTCCTAGGTGGGCTTAAAATGCTAATTACTAAAACCATATGAAGACAGTAGATTCTAAATACATAATTTACAAAATTGAACTTTGATCCCTTTGTTTAGAAATTTGAGTTGCTGAAACACTGGAAATATTTGTTGCTACTCACTGGCAGCTCAAGTCATTAATTAAATTTAAATTGATTTTTGTTTTTAATAGTTCAAAATGTAACTAAGGACATCGCCTCTATTAGTAGTGAGTGGAGGAGAGCAATCGGCAATATCGTATGCAGAGCAGGGTTTTGCTTTCTATTCATTTCTTTTTACTCACATTTGTCATTTTTCCTTTGTTTTTATTTTTAACTTTTTATATTTGTGTGTATGTATTTCCATTCTTTTATTTTATTTTTTTATTCTTTTCCTGTTTCCTCTGTTTTTTTCCGTCTTTTTTATCCTTGTCTTTTCTTGTAGTACGTCATATTGGATTCATATTTAGTTACCCCAGCTTGTCTGGGGGTAAAAGGCATTGTTGAGTTGAGTAACTGTGCAAAATATTGTGTTTTCTCCAACTTTATTGTATTCCCCTTTCATTGTTATTTTATTTTTCTATTTTCTTATTATCAAATTTTCAATTATTTCATTAAGATAGTAATTTTTTCTCCATAAGTTCATATAGGAATTGAATATATCATTATGCATGTATGACTTGGGTAAAATTTACTAATGAGGAAGCGTATCCCCATCTCTCTGGACAGGCATATACAATTTGTAAGATAAAGGAATACAAATTGTAGCCATCTCACTTCACCGCATTACCAATTTTGGCACTAGTGAAAAGCATCTAGTAATGGCAATTGTCGGAAAAAGATAAGCTCCATGCTGAAACAACTGGGAACTTGGGATAAAACTGGATATGCATTACGCCTCTTCTTATTAAAGGAAATTTAAATATGTACTCAAATTTAGTGTTTCTCCAAAATTCATAGGCTCCCTGCCTGATGAAACTGAGAATGATATGTTGAGTGCAAACTTTTTTTTTGTAGCTTGCGAATACTTTTGGTTGTCTTTTCTCTTTATTCACTTTGGTATCTAGCTGTACTCCGCAAAAAAGTATGCATTCTTTTTTCTTTTCCTCCCCCTTCCTGTTTATATATTCTCCTTGTTTATCCTTTAAATTAAACTTTTAATATGGACGTACTTGGTGTTGTCTACAAACAGGTATGAATTCCCTTGGACTCTGACAAAATATATTCCGTTTTACGGTGGCGCGGACTACCACGATTATCATCATTATGTTGGTGGACAAAGCCAGAGCAACTTCTCTTCGGTGTTCACTTACTGTGATTACATCTATGGAACTGACAAGGCTAGTGCACATTTCAGTTTTATTGGTATATCATTTGTTTGACACGAACATTTATGCTAATGTTGTAATGCTTCTTGCTTGATCTCAATAGGGCTACCGGTATCAAAAGAGACTCCTTCGCCAGGTAACACCACCACTTTTCTTTAACCATTGAACACTGGTTACCATTTCTTCCTCATCTTCTATTTGTAATTAATGGGTTAGGGATGCACGCCTAGAATAGGTTTGCATGACCATGACCGACTTGTAACCAGTTCAATTCTTGTTGTCCTTGTATATATGGGTAGAGCAATAGTGAATTAAGGAAATTTCTGGACATTACCATAGGACTACATAAATTTAGCTAATGCTTCATTTTGATTACTTTAGCTATCCCATACCATGTAACCAAACAAAGGTTGTTATCCCACATGTTGCAATGAGGTTTTTGATCGAGCCCTTGTAGTATATATTTGATACAATTTGTAATTAATTTTCCCCTTGGGGTAAACTTTATATGGTTGCTTGTGGTTAGTCATGTGGACCGCTTGAAGTGGAAGAGACTTCATTTAGATTGTGGTAAACTGGAAATACTCTACCAAGTTGGCTATTATTTATTCTAACCATTCCTTTCTTGTTTTAATCAAGTTGAAAGAGGGAACGAAAAGCAATGGCGAACAGATTCAAGCACCACACATCTCTGCTCTAAATCTTAAATCTGACTAGCTCGTGCGTGGGACTTGAGAATCCTTCTCTCCAGATTGTTGATATCAGTGGTATGCTTCTCACTTGCAAATGTTGGCTTCAAGCTGAAATCATTTGTTGTAGTTTCACCTACTATATATACTACGCTAGCCTAGCCTGGCCTGGCCTGGTAATATAGGAAGCTAAGCTTTATTGGCTGGTGGCGAGGAACTAGTTTTTCTTTTTCTTTTTAGAAATTGTCATGTTTAGTTTGGGAGGACTTTGAATATTCAGTGTCTTGTGTTATTTGTCAGTATGCTCAAAAATCAAACTGTATCATTGCTGCGTCTCACTGCTTGTGGCTGCAGATTTAACTTGACTACTTCTTTCCTGAAATATTGAAATACTAGCTGGGTCCCGTGCCTCCGGCACTGTATGGGCCAGTGAGATTTATCACAAACTTAGAACGGTTCAGATGATTTATTAAGTGTGCGGGAAATTCAAAATCATTATTAGATAGATAGATGTATTTTATTAGATAAATGTATGGACGGTGGGATTTATCTCAAACTTTGGACGGCCCAGATGATTTATTGAGTGAGCGGGAAATTCAAAATCATTTGTATTTTATTAGATAGACAGATAGATTTATTAGATAAATGTATGGACGGTGGGATTTATCTCAAACTTTGAACGGCCCAGATGATTTATTGAGTGAGCGGGAAATTCAAAATCATTTGTATTTTATTAGATAGATATAAATGATTTCAACTGAAGAAGTATATTTATGATTTTTTTTACTTACGGTTAATTTATTTAATTTTTAAATGAAAATAAGTATTTCATAATTATTTCAAAATAGAAAATATTATTAAGCTATTCACCCCGAAACTACACCATTATTTTCTGTTGAATTTTTATAGGATATTGGGATTTTATATGTTGATTTTTTAATTTAATTGCAGTTATGTAAATAGATACTAGTTATGGTTGATAATAGTTTTTTTTTTTTGTTGCTGTTACTTTTCAAGTAATAAATTTTAGATTTAGTATGAAGTGAGAATTAGTCTCTAAAGATAAGACATGCACAGATTTTATTTTGTACTAGAATCTGTTGTGTAGAAATAACTATAAATGAGAAAAAAGATATATATATATATATATATATATATATATATCTATCTAATAAAATACAAATGATTTTGAATTTCCCGCTCATTCAATAAATCATCTGGGCCGTTTAAAGTTTGAGATAAATCTCACCATCCATCTATCTAATAAAATACAATCTATCTAATTCTATCTATCTATATCTATATTCTATATATCTAATTATATCTAATAAAATACAAATAATTTTGAATTTCCCGCTCACTCAATAAATCATTTAGGATGTCTAAAGTTTGGGATAAATCCCACCATCCATCTATCTAATAAAATACAAATAATTTTGAATTTCTCGCTCACTCAATAAATCATTTGGGTAGTCCAAAATTTGGAATAAATCCCAACGTCCATAGTGCCGGAGGCACGGGACTGTTGCTAGTATCTAATAAAATACAAATGATTTTGACCAGCTCACTCAATAAATCATTTGGGCCGTTCAAAGTTTGAGATAAATTTTACCGTCTATACAGTGTCGGAGGCACGAGACTCAACTAGTATATATGTATACCAAAAAATAATACTAATATTTTTTAAAAACTAGAGAGGATTTGGAATAATTTTTGGTCGCTTAATAATTTGAGTTGCCGTTGCCATTTTACCGTTGGCCCAACTAATTAATAATTAATTAACTAATTAAAAAATATTATAAGAATCTTGAACCCAAGTTGTTAATATTACAACAAGTTTTCTTTATCTAATTAAACCAATTTATTTATTAACTATATGAATAGTATATAATATATATTAGATAATAAAACAATCCAACATCCCTCCTTTATTCTGTTGAGACTAGCTACCAATTGTAATATACTAATGGACTATAAAGTATTTAGTATAAACGTAACTTGTTGCTTTAAAAATAATGATATTGGTATAGACAAACTGACATGTTGCTCAAATTGTATATTCAAACTTGGAACGTATGCAAGGCACGGACTATCTTTTATATATATATAGAAAAATGATCAGGTCCGGGAGTCCGGACCTGATCAAAATCCGGACCAATTTTTTTTTTTTTTTGTAGAATAACTAAAAAAAATAAATTATGCAACTAAATTTTTCCATAATACAATGTTTTGATGTGTTTTTAATACCTACACCAACCAATGTATGTACAGTCTACCCAGACTGTACATAATATTTTGGTAGAGGCATTCAAATCACGCCAAAAATACTGTATTATGTAAAAAATTTAGTTCCATAATTTTTTAGTTGTTCAAAAAAAAAGCAAAAAAAAAGGTTCGGATTTTGATCAGGTCCGGGAGTCCGGACCTGATCCGGCCTCTATATATATATATATTTATTTATTTTTTGATTTAAAATAATTTAATTATAAGTTTCTCTGTTCGATTATATAAAAATAAGATCGTGGGTGATATTTTATAAATAAAATAAAAATTAGTGGGATCACTCTCTTTTAATATTTTTTGTGTTTTTAAAATTTTTTTCAAAACAATTTAATTTTAATAAATATATGTTATTTAAGAGATGCATGATATTTTTACACGTGCTCTTTTCACATAAAGTGGGACCCACCATACTCTATTGTTGTCAGAGAAGACCATGTCCCACAAATATTATTTATGTTTTAATACAATTGAAGTAGTTATTAGACTAACAACTTCTTCACCTGATCATAAGTTGGGAGGTTTGATTTTCACTAGTTGAATATGAACAATTCATAATTGGTGTGGGTTTGTTTAACATTAGCTCAAGAAAATTTTTCATTTTCATTTTCATTTTCAATTCAATTCAATTCATTTCCTTATTTGTTTATCAACCCACATGTACAAGAAGGCAGAAAAGGAAAGCCAAAATTTAGCTCACAATAGAAAATCCTTTAAATGTATAATTTTAAATTGCTAAAAATACCGAGGAATGGAAAAGAAAACAACAAAAAAGGTTCTCATTGTCCCCACAACAAGACCCCAATAACATTAAAGAAAAAGTACGAAAACATACACAAAAAAATCAAGTATGACCAACCCACAACCTCAAACACCTCGTGAGTATCATTCTCCCCTCAATGCTCAACCCAAAATTCACATACCCAAAACAATAAATCAATTATTTTCTATGCCATTCAATTCAATTGTTGTTCGGTTACTCAATATTTTTTGAAAAATAAAATATTATTAAAAATATATTAATAAGAGTCTCGAATTCGGTCCAATTAAACAGTTAGATCAAGAACCTTTAAAGTTATAGTTAATGTTATCGATCGACATGCTGATTTAATAATATCCATTTTTGAAAAAAATATATCTGATTCGATAAGAAATAAAATGAACCCATCGTCAAGAATTTAATGTGTTCTCTATTAATAAGTTTCTTTTTAGCAAGGACATGCTTCATTATTCACATCAAAGGCTAAACATTTTTATCAATTTATCCCTGGTTGTCACCATGGGAGCCATTCTTGTTTAGAACTTTCTATTCAATATTTGGTGGAAGAAGGAAGAGACAAGACAACAAACAAGCGCGTGAATTAAGGTTTTGTTAGAATAACACAACCCACAGTCCTACTACTACCAACACATTTGTCTCCCCCATTTCTCTCTCCAAAGAAAACTCCATCAAAACTTTCTTCTTTCAGTCTCTCCTCCCAATTCCAATCACTCAGAAACTTCCCTTCAAAAACCTTTTAGCAAAAAGTGAAGATAACCCACCACCACTTAACCCCTCATTCCACCCCTTGATCACCGGAGTCCGCCATGGACCGCCGGTATTTCTCCAAATTCCGGCTGCCGCCCACTACCTCTCCCGCTGAATGCTCACCAATCACTTACATCAATCCCACAAAACATCTCAGTATAACCCCTCAAGATATCTAATTATTGTTTTGCGCCTCAAAACTTTCCCTTTTTGCACTTGTACCCTCAATTCAGCTGCTTATAAATTATAATCACACAATTTTCTTGTTTATTACTAGTTGCTGCAATGGCGGGTTCAAATAACAAAGCCAACACAGCAACTCAGCAACCCGTTGAGTCAAACTCGGCGCT